>BLKR01001831.1:0-245392 GCA_011170035.1 Teleogryllus occipitalis | reverse complement strand
GAAGGAAGTTTGAGCTTTCTTCTCAACCAAATTTCGTGATTTTTGCTGTAAATGGAAAGTAGGGAGTTCCAAATGTTTAATCCTTACTGTTATTAACAGATTTTATCGTATGAACATTAAATTTTAATAAAATCATGAAATTAACAGAATGAACGCGTATCTGCCGTCGTTTGTTTATTATTTCATTGTGAGAGTTGTATTCGATCAATTAGTTGGACATGTACAATTACATCGCACAAAAGAAAGACCTGTAGTAAAGTTACAACAGAAAAGTACATTGAATGCCAGCTACGGAAAACCGGAAACCTCAAAAATATTTCTAACACCCTTCAGTATTCAGAAAATGAGAGATGTATACATTCCGGATAAGTATAATTCAGTACCGCACCAAAGGGATCATGGAGCTTCAGCCCTCCCCCCGATAAGCCTATGATACATTTTCAAAAATATAGTTTTTAATAATTTTCTATAAAAAACAAAAGTCATTCAATACATCAATTATAAACGTTATAACCAATTACTATAAGTCAACAAATAAAATTACATTTTATGCGTATTCAGGATATATGAAACATTCTGTAAAAGAAAACATCAAGTCGGCCGGACACAAAACCTGTAGTGCCCCCCCCCCCCAAAGAATAATACTGTGTGGGCCTCTGATAATACAACCAAACACAATAAATTCCTTTCCCTAGTCATCACCATGTGCAGCCACGCATTTTGTAGGCGACCTGAAGTCGACCGTAACGAAGCCAGAGAATCCAGGAATCAATGGAAAGCGCGCAAAAACGGCCCGCAGATTGCCTGGGCCAACACCTGCCGCTGCCAGAATCCCAGATGCCCCATCCGTTCTTTCTCACCAAAAGAGAAGCAAGGACTTAGCATCCAAGTACTATTTTAATTGATATGCAGCGCAAGACAGACCCTTGCTGCAGTACCCAAGGACTCTCCTCTGCCCTGCCAGACAGAACATTCGCCTTCGCGTTTGCCCTTGAGCAGGAGTGAACTCGCGCTTTCTTGGTGACGGGTCACAGGCTGAGTGCAGCGAGGGCCGCCCCAACCACTTTCCCCGTTGGTGCAACGCCGCGGCCGGCGCCCACGTGGCAACGCCGCGCCGCGCCGAACCAAAACAAAGTGGGAGCGCTAGGCCATGAATGGCCGCTTCGCCGCCGCGCGGCGCTCGGCTCGACTCACCTGCCGGCACATTCAAAACACTCGCCGCTCGCCCACCACCGAGCAGGGGAGGAGCGAGGGGAGGGGGGCGGCAGAGGCCGAGTCACGACCGTGCATTCCCCGCCGCCCGGGCAAGATGGCGGCGCCCGGTGTGCCAAGGCTGAGCGCGCCACGCGGTGCCGCGTGGCCGCCGAACAGCCCATATGGCGCGGCCCCGGTCCCGGCCCGACCCCGCCCCGCCCCGCCCCGCCCCTGTCCCTAAACACTACCCCACGCGCACGCTTTCTTCAGCCCCGAAATTCCTACTCCCACTCCTTTACTAACATCAATTTCAATTCAGCGTTCAATTCAGAGTAAACGATAACAACGAGATTTGTGGACAAAATCTGATAATAAATATATTCGCTCCCGTGTAACAGAAACTCTTTTGCATCGAAAATGAGCTGCAGATTTGATAAAATATTTTGTCGACCACATAATCAACCCCCCACTCATCTCGCATGTAGCGAAATGAGAGCTCAAGGAAACGTGCGCGGATAGTTTGTGGCTGTGCATTCGGGCGTTGGCCATCGACCAGGGGCGGCTCGTGCTTATTTTGCACTGTTGCCCAGCCCCCAGATAATCGAAAAAAAAGATATTGTAATATGATCAATTATTTTGGGTGACTGCATCATGCACCAGTGTAATAAGTGTTTGTTAAATTAAGTGTTAGATATTGTATTTTCGGTTGCTTTTGTCCTTACTGTTTTCTACGGAGTTGAATACACGAAACGGCAACACCGTTTTGCTCGTGCTTTCCGTTATTGCGGATTGAGTTGGCAACGGAAATGGTTCAATTTTGAACGTGTTTTTTATAGATGTAGTTTTTTTATAGCAAAATACAAATGTTTTCTGGACGTAATACATTGTATTAAAGGTTTATTATTTACTAATTATTTAGAGTTTAATGATTCTATAATAAAATCTCCAAATTATTCGTACTGTTTAATGTTCCAGATCTTAATTTTAAAATGCGAGTGACTTTGTATCTGGGAGAACAAAATCATCAGGTATGGCATAAAGTTACCCTGATGTCATTTTACGTACCGATCTTGTGATTTGTTGTTTGTTAAATTAGTATATGTTATAATCATTTTCAGTGCCGAGCAATTTACCGTCTGATGCAAGGTCTTATCGGAGAAATTCTACGAAACATTATTGGCATGTATTGAAGATATCAGAGCAGGTACAATTTCCGAGAGTGAATGTGCAGGTCTTTACAAAATTCTACAGAAAGGAATAAGTTACAAGGAAATACTTCTACTAGTTTGAGTCTAAAAATGATATCATTTATACTGACTCTTCTGACACTTTCCATAGAAACAAATTAAAATTTTGATGATCTAGAAGATGAGATTGATGAAAAGAATCCAGAAGAAAAATCAAGAAGAAATATCTGAACAATTACTTTGAAGGGACAAAAATAAATGAAACAACAAAACTGTCAGCAGCTTCATGGCGAAGCCATGCAAATTGAAGCTTGACATTATACAACATTCGAGATATACATTCCCGGGAGTTGTAACTGAATTTCTACAGAAAACATGTGTCCTGAATGTAACGCACGCTGAAAGGATATTGGAAATGGCCTCGATGAAATGAAATCACAGGCACAGTAAATAAATTCTGCAAGATCATGCCCAAGGGAAACCTTATAATATTTATTAACAATATTGTAAGTCGCCTCTAGACAAATAAACGATATTTTTTAAGAGAAGATAATTTTGTTCTTCTGTTAATTAATTACAATTTATTTATTCCGATAGCTTACAAGGTGTAAAGGACTCTTAATCCTATGCAATTTGCATGTATTCTCATAACAAAGACGAAGCAGACATGGCCCCCTTAACATGGAGTGACACTGTACCATACGAATTTTCTTTCCTAACCAAATTTTTTTGACATCTGCTATATAAACGGCTTGAATACGAAAACGTACATCCGCAGCTGTCTAACATTTGTTAATTTGTATCAAAAACTTAAAAATCTAAATTTGATGACTACATACATTTTTCATCTAATGACATTCAGTATTCGAGATATTACAGCAATGTCAATGTATATGAAATTATTCTGAAATCAAAGAGCACCTGTCGAGCGCCCTCCCTGGCGTCTCGTCCGCTCCCAAGTACCGCACCGACGTCATGCTCTTAAGCTCCTTATATTGGGTTTACTCTTTGGCCGCGCGTCCCTATGCCTCAACAATGCCCCCCCCTCCCGGCTGTTTTCGCTCCACAACGTTCTGGGTAGAGCCACAGTACCGGCTTAGGGGGAGGGATAGGGGAGGGCTCACCGGCCTTGAAGTAGGAATGCGACTTCGATGTCTATTTTTTTATTGAAACATCGATGTTTTAAACATCGGTTTGTTAAAGTCAACGTTTTTTTAACATTGATGTTTTGTGCTCGTTTTCACGTTTTGTGCGTACCCCCCCCCCCCCCTTCAGTCCACCCCAACCCTTCTTCGACGAACTGACGACTGATCCGTTGAGGTGATACCGAGCCTTCAGGTTTTCAGACTGTTTTGTCCATTGCTATTATTTTTTGACCTTGTCTTCGGGTAAATATTATTTATAAATTAATAAATACGGCTACTAAAAAAATGATGATCACGAATTTCGTGTTAGAAGTTAATAAACTCGCTTAAAAACACGGTCTTTGGTCGATGTATTATTAATAACAATGTCTGTAACATTGAATGGGTACTCCTGCATATTCTAAAAATGCATTTGAAGATATTTAGATTTGCCACCCTGCGTTATGGCTCGTACTAAATACTTCTATGTCATACGTATTAAAATGTATTTCTATAAATAAAAGAATAGCTACATTGTTATATTATAAATATATGTATTACATACCATCATACTTTAGGTTTTTGGACAATTTTAAAGGATTGAGGACCTTTCCGAGAAATAAAATTTAACTGGAATTCGAGCACATTCTTAAGGGCAAGTGCTAGGGGTAGGAGCTACTGAATCCCCGTATTATGAGAAAAGCAAAGCACCAACAAGAACCACTCACCAGCACGAGGAGAACGGAGGGGCACCACTCGTAGATGCTCTCGAAGATGTGTGCGATCTGTAAAAGAATAATCTCATCTAAAATCATTCACCTCACTGGAGATCTCATGAAGTTCATAGTCACGTCGGATAGCAATTTAAATCTAGTAGCAGGCACATCAAAACTCTAAAAAAAAAAAACAAAAACATATGGACAATCAAAAGGAAATTAAGCGGCATATTCCCGAATTTTAATCTTTCTATTATTCGCCTGTATTTGCCATTTGGGGGTCGATAGTCTGATTTTGCCGGCTAACTAACGGTGTCTCCAATGCCTGGGGCTGGTTTAATTCCCTGCTTGGAGAATAAGAGTCATGTGGCGAACACTTTAGGGTTTACTTTCTTGTATACCTAGTAATATCCGTAGTACAGAGAAAGTTTTGTAATGCTGTGACAGCAAACGGCGATTTTTCGACAGAAAAACTCGTATATTGAGGCTCTGATATAGAAAAGGGGGATATATTTTGTTCCAATATATAGTAAATTACTTCCTATAACATGTCGTGGAGTCAGATTTCACAATTTGTGGGTATCTCCCACCAGAGGGGCACTGCCCCAGCCGGGACAAGCTCTAAGCTTCCGACCGATCTCCCGGCATGTACGGAGTGTAGTGCATGTTAGTGTAAGTGTATGTGTAAGGGGTGAGGATAGGACAAGGAAGAGGAAGGAAACAACGGAAAACTACCAATCAGAGCAGCCGGCCGCTAGAATTCACCTCCAGACAGCGGCTGCACGTGAGCGCTGCCTGGAGGAGCGTGGAAACACTTGGTGCGAGCGGGCGAGGGCTGTGTATGTTTGTGTGGGTCTGCCCCTTCGCGATATCGAGCAGGGTCGATGAGCCACCGGCTGCGAGAAAACCCATGACGCGCCGATATATCTTTGACCCTGGTGAATAAGCTGATAAGTCAAAAAACGTAATTTTATAGGGGAGCAAAAAACATCTAACAACTTAAAAATAGTGCTATAAATGAAGAAATTAATACTATTCGAACAAAACCTACACAAAACTAGTTTTGTTTGAATATCACCTGCTTTTAAATATCATTAATCCCTGATTTAATTCATTTAAACGTTGGTTATTGCTCTCCTGTAAAATTAAATGTTTATGACTTATCAGCTTATTCACCGGATTCAAAGATATGGGGGCAGCCTCCTCGCGAGCTCAAAGAGCGCATCCAAGCGCTGCAATATGCTTCACGAAACAACTGTATTTACCAATTAGTTAGCTCACCCGCCCTTACACTGTACTCGAACCTCAACGCTGCAGAGTCAACAAGCTTCGTCTCAGCGTTAAGGTTTTATTGGTTTTTGAATTATGTACTAAAAACGCTTCTTACAATAATTCAGAAAATTCCGAATGTTTTTAACTAATAAGTAACTAGTGATGCTATAACATCATATACTTTCTCGCAACATTTGTAACGGCTCTGTAACCGCTACATCATATACTTTCTTGAATATTTGTAACGGCTCCGCAATATTATACCACCACATCAACATGAAAAAGAGTTTCCAACCTGCAACATTTTCTTTTTTTGCCACGAGACGAACTAGAAACGAAAACACATAACTCCCTCTAAACTAAATACATGACTTCGAACATATGTCTGTAAACGAGAATGTAACTAGTGGTACTACAGAACGGCACACAGCTTCTCGTACTAGTTTCTTTATCTCTTTAGTCTGGACTAACTATTCGCTTTTCCCCTATAGTCTTCCCAACTGTGACGCATAAAAGATGTTTTTTTTTTTTTTTTTCACATTCACTCAAGTTTTTGTTCCCCTAATAATAAAATTGAAATGTAACTTTAAGAATAGTAGAAGGGTAAAACCCTGATCCTATATATCAATTTTCATTGAGAAATCTGGAGCCTTTTTTGAGAAAATGTTGTTTGAGCCAAAACAATTTTGATTTTTTGCAAGTTTTGAAAATTTGCTTTGCGCCATTTTTGGCTCCATCCGATAAAAAATCCAAAAATTTAGAGTCATTTTTCAGAAATATCGAAACTGACCTTGAGACTTCTTTAAAGTACCCCCCAAAATTGAAATATCCATTTTAAATTCAAGGGTCCCAACCATATCAATCGTGAAATGTCAATTTTGGTGAAAATTCTGCCCATGGGATACCCGCTAGTGTGCACAGTCAGTCAGACAAACGGTCGGCCGTTATGTGTGGGGACATTGGAAAGTGGCGCGCGAGCAGCAGGACAGCGCACGTTTCGGGGGCTCACCGGGTCCAAGAAGCAGCCACCGCAACAAAAGGTTTCAGGTGAGTCATTGGCGTGGCTTCGTCCCTAGTTTAAGAGGGGCTGCGAGCGCCATGAGAGGTAGTTGTTAATCCAATTCAGGAAGACGGCAACCTGACTGGGGAAGAGACAGCTTGTACCAGGAGAAAAGTGTCTTACTACTTACGTTATAATGCCTAGTTTTATGTAATCTAGTGCAGAGAGCCGAACTACGCTGTAATTAGGAACGGAGACTGAGTGCTAAGACAGGAGCAAATACTGTGTTTTCTACGATGTGATTGTTGAGCTTGTTTATAAAGGTATAAGTTGATTTGTGTTATTGTAAACTAATGTTCAATAAACTGTAGTTGTTTAGATTGGTGAACCCATTATTCTGTATACTTCTTAAACGAATTTTTCAGTATTAAGGACCAACAAAACATGGATCTGACTACACATCGTGTTAGATGAAGTAATTTATTACAAATAGGAACAAGAATTATCCATTTTTCGGCTTCAAGGACGTATAATACAAATTTTTCTGACGACAAATCGCTGTTTTTCTCTGTAGCTTAACATAACTTTCTCTATACTACGTGGGCGGAATGCTAGAAAGTAAAAAACATCCCTCCCTTCTTAAATGTAGCATACGACGCTTAACTGTAGCAAACAAGTGCTTAAATCTTCGCGAGCAACAGCTCCGCCCGATCCGACTGACGTCACCGTGCCGCTATTACTGGCAGAGGCAAACTTCACAGACGGGCCAGCCAGAGCGGGAGGCGGAGTCATTCCGCAGCTCGCTACCGTCAAGTGAAGAAAAACGAGAATGAACATCGCAGTATTCAGTATTTTCTGTTGTCAGCGATAAATTCGTAAACATTGCCTTTTTGCGCTCTCTTGTTGTTTTCTCTCATCAGAATAGGACTTTAAATACAATTGATTTATTGCAAGAAGGTACAAGTAAGCACTTTAAGAAATACCCAAGAGCTCTCGGGCGAGTTTTAACAACTGCATTATGAAACTACAATGACAGTTATGCAGTCTTAAGATACTAGAATTAAGAACAGATTGTCTAAGAAAGGTTGAGAAACGCCCCCCTCCCAACCTGGCATAAACCCACGCTGCTTCTGCCTTTTTCACGATTTGAGAGATTGTCAACTGAAGCAGCGATCTATATGACCAATATACTTCGGTTTTTATAACATGACGCGTGAGGGCCTTGTTTTCACGATGGAATATGGCACGACTTTTTGCGTCTTTCTCGGTCGTGCCGTCAGATGTCGCATGAATACGACCGTATCAAGCAGTGTTGCAGATCAAGAGACATATAGCGATACGACCGAGAAAGACGCGAAAAGCCGTGAAGAGAAGCCCTCACACGCCACGTTACGAAAACCCAAGTATAGCTAGCAGTAAGCAAGTGCCGGCTTCTGACACAGACCAATGCTGATCCGTTGTCTTCGTTTCTCCTGTCGAAGAGGCTATGAAACAAAAGAAGGCCCGAAATCTCTGCCTACTTCTTGAAGCTATTTCCTAGCATCATGGATTGTACATGAGCCACATGAGCTCACTTTCCTAGCTGCAACCTTTGAACGTGGTCCCGGACGTTTGCAAATGAAAGACGAGAAGACATGACGAGACAAACAAAAGCTATTAATTTAAAAGCTAAATTGGGATTCAACATATAACATACTGAAAATAATGTTTTTTTAAAAATAATTTTAGTAGATCATCCTCAAAGCAAAGAAATAGATAAGGACATGTATTCGATGAACACTTACAATCCGAGCAGTTAAACATACAACAGAGGAGGATTGGGATTATTCGCCTACTTTAATTTCCTTTCAAAATGGTGAACTTACTAAGTCGGAAAAGCAATGGCCTTCAATATCAAGACTTAATTTTAGAGAAAACCGATTAAGTAACGATGCACTTAAGCATCATGTACTTTACGTACGACTTTTGTGGGATGTTGGTAGTATAGGTACTTTCGGGGAAGTATTGGATTTGTTCAGAGGACGGATGGCAGGATTTGGAAGACTTGATTAGCGTTAAAGGAGTAGATTTAATGCGAATGCTCCCTGACTTTTCGAAGAGTTATTTTATGTCCTGTTTGGCGTATAACGGTTTTTCAAATACATTTCTAATTGAAGTTTGATGACAGCTATCTCGACGTCGGATGAGAAGTATAGCTTATGAGGGAACAAGGATGTTTCCCATTTTGTTAGTTGTTGTGATCGCTGCGTAGAACAACTCATCCTGATGCAATCCGAGCGTGGTTTTGCGAATGTTGGCCAGACCAGGAGGACTGGGCCGGGAGCTTGCGCGGGGCGGGGGGCGGAGGGACCAAGGTCGCGCGACGCACGTGCCGTCGCTTGGTGGGCGGGGGGAGGGGGGAGACGCGACGCGACGGGACGCGCTGCCAGCCAGACGCACTCTCCCGAATTAACCCCCTCCCCATCCGGTTTCAGCACGCGAAAACGACGCTCGCACCGCTGCTCCGCGGTGGCAGATTTCAAACACAAGGGAAGATGGAGGTAATGCTCATAGGGCAAACAATTGTTATTCAGACAGATCGTTCAAAGCGATTTTGAAATGCCGAATGAAATGTTATGGTTATTTATGGAGTACTAGTTCATTACTGTTTCTTTATGGATCTGAAACAAAACACGTAATGCTATACTTAAGGTTAATGTACCGATACTAGTTCATTTTATCGCCACCCTGTGGCAGCACCAAAATAACCAAAAATTACTTTACTAATATGTAGGAAACGGAATTTATTGCAATAAAATAAAGCACAATATGTACACACACATACACTATATATATATATATATATATATATATATATATATATATATATATATATATAGTTTTTTTTTTTTAAATGTACTAATAAAAAGTTACTTACAGAATTCATTATGTTCATTAAAATGGCTCCATACAAAGACGCTGAGCAGGTTTTAAAATAAATTCGGAACTGTTAAAAGTAAGTTCTACCTGTGCAATATTGCACACTGATCTTCATCACATAATACGAGTTTCATGTGAAATATAAATCCGTATGTACTACATGCACAGTGAATCAATGCAGACGTGAATAGACCTACTGTGCAGCCCGTGGTGGATCCTGGGGGGGGGGGTAAAGGGAACATGCAGGCCAACAAAACCAACAAAGCAATAAGACAATGATCTGTAAAAAAATATTTATAGAAAACATTTCTCTATGAAACATGAGAAACAGCATTGTTGATATTATTTCTGTTTCTCAAACTGCAAGTTCTAAATAATTATTCGCATTAAGAACATTTTCAATCGCAATTCCACTCCAAATAAATAATTACCCAATACAATAGACTCCACATAATTAATCTGTCAAATAACTGGGGCCGAATCTTGATACCAGACTGAATTGGAAAAACCACATTACAGTAAAATCACAGCAAGTCAAAATAAACGTATTTCAACTGAAGCCACTTCTAAACCTCAATAGTAAACTCTAAACTCAATAGTAAACTGCTTCTGTAAATCAATAGCACTAGGCAACAAATAAAAACTTTTTTATGTAACAGGTATGAATGTGGGTGGTCTTTACTAATTTGAGGGTGCTGAAATCAATGCGATTCACAGTAATCAACTCTTTCATTCTCACTGCATGAGCAAGCACGAGCATACTGCAAACACAGCCTTTAAACTTAACTTTGTAGCATTCAGAAAGAGACGCCATTCACTCGGATTGTGCTCAAATTTAAGTGCGTGGAAGCGTGCAGTCACATTATTACAAACACACATTGACATTTTCATTAAAAAGAACTGCGCTTCGTTCGCGGTATTCCGATATAGACGTACTTGATGCCAAAAGTACTTGATGCAAAATTAATTGCTGCAATCTTGAGCCAAGTTCAGCTTGGTTTTTCGTCAAATTGAGATCCCGCACTTGGTCAATGAATTCAGCCTGCTGAATTAGGTTTGCTTTCGTTTGCTTTCCATTTCCCAATCTTCTGATTCATCACCTTCACTTGCCGTGTTAGACAACATGTTCGCGTCGAGTGTAGTGGTTGGTGCCTTGGGAATTGGCAATTTCGGTTCGTATGGCGAAGGTTTCATTGATGACACGACGACAGCGTATACAATGCAACGCTTGTTTCTCTATGAATAACCTTCAACTTTAGCGAGGCAAAAATAGCAGTCCGTTACATGATCCTATGGTTCACGCCAAATTATGGGGATTCAGAACTTTATTGCCTGACGTTTTCCTTTCATCCACTTCGTGTCACAACGCAAGAAACGCAACACACATGGGGAGCCCATGGCTTATCTTGGTCACCGAGACGGCAACCAATATAGTTCGAATGCTGTTTGTAAACTCTATGACGCTTGTCTTTAATGCGATTTCTTTGAAACCGTCCCAAACATAACAGAATGTTTTTGGATGATTTATACAACCTCGACTCTTACATGTGTCCATAATTACCGTACTGCAGCTCTTATGTCATAAAACTAACACAAACAACGAAAAATGGAATTCTGGCAGCTGTTAAATGTACTTCCTAATCTCTTCCAATACATACCCTCGGTGTTAGCGATAAACGCGCAGAAATGTGTGGAAACATTAGCCAGTGTTGCCAATACTACAAGAATTATTTTCTCTGCAGAAGGAATCGACAGCAATAGTACAGAAAGTGACGTCACATGTATCAAAGAATTGGTGTGTATAGGGAAATTTTTATATGCATATTTCGAATCAGCGCACTGAAAATAGTAAGAAATAGTTTTACCTGTTACAAAATGGCTCTTGTCTAGTGTAATCAGACCCCTAATGCTTTATCCATGCCTAGGTCTACTTCTAAAAAATAGCGGACAAGTGGAGGGGGGTTAAGACATAAAAGAATTACAACGAAATACTATATTTTCTTTTTTCTTACAAACATTTAACACTATTAAAATAATCACTTCAAAACTTTACTTAAAATTCAAAACATCTATTATATTATAATAATATGTAAAATATTAAATAACATGTTACTTTGCTGTCGTGTTTATTTTTTATCTGACTACGCAACTTTGATCAATTCTTTGTGTTTAAGGAATAATTCTTTAATTTCAGTACAACATTGAGAAATATTTAAAAAAATACAAAGTTCACTTCGAACTGATGGTACAAGCACAGTCAGTTATTAATTGTTCCAAAACATACCTATCCAACTTAGAAAAAGTATAATAAAAATAATAGGTAAATTCAAAATAAGAAAAATAGTATGTAAATAATTTTTTATAGTTTTATTAAATGTCTTGTGAAACAATTGAGTATGATTAATATTGTTTTCGCAGAATAGGATTCAATGGATATTCGATCTTTATCTCATTCTAACTTACGAAAAAAAGACAAAACGTGATTATCCTATTCTTATTCTCTTAGACTGTTCAGCTTTAGATTACGTAGCATTTCATCATAAAGCTTTTGAATGGAAAAAAATTTCCACTATTTTGTGAAAAAATAGTCTGGCAAACATGTGATGTAGTATGTATAATACTAAATTTCGTGCATTCTTTCATGTGTATATGACACGAGTCATGGACCATGCGCGATCCTTCCTTCCTTCTTTACCCTTGTCCTATCCTCTGGCCTTGCAGACACATTTTCACTCACATACACTAGACGAGGGATGTGATATCGCCTACAAAATATCGATGTTTAGAAACATATATCGATGTTTCTAAATACTGATGTTCAAAGTTAAAGAATCGATTTTATTTAAATATTGTATCAAGCAACAATAACATCGAAGTTTTTAAAACTTCTTTAGTAACATAATGTTAACGCGGGATGAGGGAGTGATTTAATTTGACGGTAGTCACGTTTGTCAATATTTCATTAAGGCGTAACTGACAGTCAAAATATGGTCAGGACATTGGCATTACCTTTTATTATCTGATTTGATAAATTGAATATGAAAAATTATATGAAATTCATTAATCGACGAAAACTTGATTTTAATTATTTACACTCTTTTTCAGTTCGGTCTAAATAATTTATGGATTGTTGAAAATTATTACCTATTTTTATTGTGAAGGTACTTTTTCATCAAAAGTAAAATATCAATCACGAATAAACATTAAACAAAAAACATCAATATAAAAAAACGGCTTAAAGAAATCGATGATTGTATAATAACATTGATATTTCGAAAACATGGACATCGTTGTCGCATCCCTAATCTACTCTACCACACATGTCGGCAGACCACTCGGGAGCTTAGAGCTTATACTGGCTGGGCCGTGACCCAGGAAGGTACACCTGGAAGAGGGAAAAAACCCGCAAGCCGGCTTGTAGGTCGGCACCGGATCTCATTTTTCAGCGGAGCAAGGAACACCGTGAACGGCTGTAACACGCACTACACTCACGGGACTAATCAACCAAGTAATTGTTGCTCCCGAAAACAAGAAATATTCACTATCTCGCTCCACCACAAAGAAAAGTGATATGTTCTACTGTAATGTTAAAAGCATGTATTGCTTAATAAGGAAGGTGCCTCTTGCAGCAAAACTATTGGACGTTGTTTGTTTCTTTTCTTCTTTTTCTTCTGCCCCCACTCCCTTTCTCTCCCTCCCTCTCTTTCGCTGGAGCGTCGTACTGAAAGCGAGCAGGGATGCATGCCTTGAGAGCAGCACAGCGCTGCCGTTGGCAGTCGCGGGGAGGCGCAGAGAGAAAGCCTCAAGGGCCTCGCATGCCCGAGGCCTGCCTGCCTGCCAGGGCGCTGCCAAGTGAACTCAAGCGAATTCCAGTCACGGTGGTCCACTGGCTGCGCCTTAGCTCTTTGCTCTCTGGCTCTTCTCATACCTTTCCCGCACGCGCTCCGGTCGGTCATCGTAAGAGGTAGGGTTCCACATGCATCCTGCTCGGGTTCACTGAAAGAGAGATGGAGTGTGGGGATGAAGAAGAAAATAAAAAGAAGAAAAATGAGAAAATTAAAGGTAATGCACGGCATACCGAAGCTTTTCCTTCTCTTAGTGATATTCATCAACAATAACTCTCATTTAACAAATACTAGTAGAGCTACAACAGCATATACTTTCCCGCATTATTTCTAACTTTTGCAATTTTAGAAAAGTCAGAGAGATCAACAAAAATAAGATTAGCGCGATGTTTTAAATTATCCTATACTCCATTCGTAAAAAAAGTAACAAAAAAATTGAAACCGTCTGTGAGAAAATAATTGTTTGAAATTTGCATACATTTCATGCAAAAGTATGCGATAACTACTCATTTGCGAAAAATTGTGCTTCACCTTATTTCAAGAACTACGGTTATTTGAACAAACTATTTTATTAAAAAAGTATTTTATCTTCAATAATGTAGTTGAAGGAGGTCGCCGGAAAAATGTTGAACTTTTGCAATTTTTCAAATTTCAGACATTTCAACGGAGATGAGATCTTCGCCATTTTTAAGCTCTCTCCTCTATCCAAGATTATTAAAAAAATGTAGATCAATTTTTGAGAAACATCAAGCATCAAGCGTAGAGCGTTTTTGAGAAACATCAAACATCAAACATCAAGCTCCTTCATATCGTTGGAGAAACATCGATTTTGGATAAAATCGTACGAACGGATTAGGCTCTAGCTTTGACCACAGACGGACGGTTAGAAACGTTTTGCCGTCAATCGAGTTAGAGAGAGTTAGAGAGAGTTATTTACTACAGATAGGAACAAGATTTATCCACATTTGTTTACCAGAACCCGACAATAAGAGAACGTCTGTCGAATAATTGCTGATTTCCACCCCACAATTGCAACACTTTCTCTTTGCTACGTACTACATAGGAAGGAGAGGCATCATTGAAGTGCATGACATCATTCAACATTATCAAATTGAATGAACGTATGTAGAAAAACTCCAAACCACAAGAATCAATGCAGTTGGAAATGACTAGCAAATTTGGGACATTAAATAAAATGCGACTAGTAAGGATACATGCTGAAAACAGATATGTGGGGACGATTAAAAAGGGTTTCGCTTTCGTTGAATTTTCTGAAATTTCTCTGAATTTTCAAAAATTGCAAAATTTAGAAATGATGCGAGAGAGTGTGTGTGCGTGTGTAGTTGTAGCAGCAATAGCTCCAACTTGAACCTCGATGATCAAAATATTGGATATTTTGGGGAATCCCAGGATACAAGGTTAAGAATCGACTTTCCAGAAGCTCATGTGCAGAAACACATGGTGAGGAAGTCGGCCACAGAGACGTAACACCACTTCTGAATACCAGGAATCCCGAGAACGCACATTTCGTTGAAATTCTGATTGCAATTTTCCGTACGATTGCAATATTTTCGTAATTGGACGCAAACGAGGAATAGCAAAGGAGGGTACCAGTGTGACGTCTGCTGAAGTGGAACTTTGTTTTTTGACGCGCTAATCGGAGTTCGCGCTCTGGAGTTCACTCGTATGCTGCTCAGGCCAGAGCATCCGGCTCCGATGCAACAGCTCTCTCCAGGCTTCGAGAACAGAAAATCTTCCTTGGCTTTTCGATGTGAACCTTGCTCGCTCGGGTTGCCATAAGGATAACAATGGGATTCAGGACATCCAAAATATGTTTCAGAGCAAACTATATTTTCATGTAACTAAATAGTGTATTAAATTAATCGTACAACAATGAAATATAATATCACGCAAACAACTAAACGGTACATCAAGATAAATTACATTGCACACTTTCAAGAATGTCAGGATAACCACTCTTTTTCTAGGACTAATTTCCTTGACGTCTCTAGGTTGTTAGATTGTTATTTATTATTATTATTATTATTATTATTATTATTATTATTATTATTATTATTATTATTATTATTATTATCCTTAGTTTTCCATGACAAAATTTGTGAAATTTTTCAGGATATTTAAATAAAATATTAAGTAACGTGTGGCTTTGGTCGATATTAAAACACTGTCATTGACTCAGCCTTTTCCGCTTTCGCATTCCAGTTTCTCTTGCACTAACACGTTGCGAGAGACAGATGCACATCGATTCAAATCACACAGTACCTTTCTTCATCTATTTTTCAACTCTCAGATTGTTCCATAAAAGGACAAAAATAACTTGCTTAACAAAGGAATTATCCGCTTACGTTCTGTGATGTAATTCACAAGTACTCCCAAAGCGTTTTTTTTAAATCATGGATGTACTTTTGAATCAACACTGAGGTCTTTTACTTTGCCATTTGCGCAAACATCTGTTGACCTCCTTGTCCGAGCAGCATTGCACATCTTTTACATCCTGAACACGCTGTCCACAGAACGAAGATAGCAGCTACACTATCGGACCCTTCAAATAGAAAGAGCACTCAAGAAACACGTTCCACGAAAAAAATTCAGTGCGTTTCATATAACTATTGACCTTCCACACCACTCATTATTTGTTGATATATTGGATCCTGTTATTTACTTCACTGGCTAACCAAGCATCAAAATAACACATGAATGCGTCAAGATACAGAATTATCCGATTAGGTATCACAACTCTGTTCAAGAGAGGTCGCGAAGGTCATTAGAAGGCTATCACTCAATGAGACAAACTGTTTTGCATAGTAGTTGTGCCTCTCCTTAGCCTACTATTCGTAAAAAAAATCAATAGTGCTAATTACGTCATTATTTACTCAGGCGCGGATTCAGGGGCCGGGAAGTGGACTGAAAAAATATTTTCTGTAACTACAAAAGTTTGTTTCTCACGTAACTTTCATGCAAATATATTTTCGAATAATCATTAAAAAGAAGAAAATCGTATTGCAGGGTGAGCTGGATTTGGCCAGCGTCATTCTACATAAACTGCTAAATTACACAATATTGACCAAACCATTCTAGTCCTTTATGTTTGATTCAAAGAACACAACTCGAGAAAAAAACATGCGAAAGATACTTAAATCAATCTAGAGGTGCTTAATTTTCTACCAGTTTCAACTTTCACGCTCACTCTAAATCCAGGTTCATTATTTCTTTAAATGTTGCATGTTTTTAAGAGACCAGTTATGCGCTTAATACACTCTTCCGCATTTTGTAATAATGTTTGACTATGACAATTTTCATTATCGATAGAATTATTTTTATATTATGAAATATTCTGAATAGTTCAATTTATAAAATTTGAATTCTACTGAAAAACAAGATAAGATACATTTTTTTGTTTTCATTATTTATAAAGTTGAAAAATACGTGGATACCACAAAACATCAGTTTCTATACTGTTGTCACTGATCTAACGAGTATTTTCTGTATTTCTTAATTTCATAGTATTCACCATTAAAAAGTCTTGTGGTAAAACTTTCAATCCAATAGAGCACTTTTTGAGAAACGCTTTTTTTCTAATTTTAGATTACTTGAAAGAAAACAGTGTTTGTCTCCCCAAAAAAATTTTATCACAAAATTTCAGGTCGAATCATTTTAATTTTAGGTACATTATTTTGGCATTATATTTGGATTAAAAACGAATATTCCAACCATGAACAGAAATTTTCCTTTAATTTGACAAGTGATTTAGAAAAATTGAGTTCTTAGGAATGGTTACATTCCAAACTATAGTAATTCGCAACTCGTAAACTAAAATAATGCACAGAACAAGAGTCTTTGTAGAGTTTTCACCTGTTGTGATTAGCTTCACAAGTGATAAGCTAATACAAGTATTTTGCACAAATAAAATAACTTGTGAATTGTCTTATCCAATGGTCTGGTTATTTACTGGAAGGGAGCGAAGATATACAAGTTTTAAAACTTAAAGGGGAAATTACACATTGGCAAAATAACTGGAATTTGTAAAATTTACACTCGTTTGTAATCTTCCTACTGCTCTAGAAACTCTTGAAAACTATTCTCTCCCTCCCTCATCCCCCCTCTCTCTTGGGTTCGCCAGATCTGTTGTAGAAGGATCCGAACTGGAAGTTACTGGATTTAGGTCGAGAATTCGGGCTACAAATTTGAGTAGACAAACTTGTTCTGATCGTTACAGAGTAACCCTTCCTCAAACTTGAAACCAATAATACACACAACTCGCATTACAAAATCATCACGAACTCCGAAGTCTTAAAAAATACAATCCTGAAGAATATAACCAAAGTTACACAACTTAAAATGTTATTGGATTGCGGTTAGAAAACAAAATAAAAAATTCCATTGTACATGAACAGTTCCATCTGTTCCTTACAATCTAGACAAAACGCAGTTAAATCACAAGTAACAAAAATTACAGGTTTACTGGTTTTTTTTTTTTTTTTTTTTGTTGTTGTTGTTAAAGTCGCATCAACATCTAGGTCATTAGCGACCAAATTACGGGGTTTACTCTCTTAAGCTACAAGTCTTATGAGATTCTACACATTCAGATATTGACGTTTCAAGTCCCTCCAGATTTTCTATGACACAAATCTAACTTCTTAATTCATTGCGTTCACTACATTACATAGAATGAAATCTCACATATTATTTTCTCGCCTTTTGCTTTTATTTATTTATTTATTTATTTATTTATTTATTTTATTTATTTATTTTACGTAAAAAAACAGTTAAAAACTGCGTATGACGTGCTATGGTGCTTACGCAGTATTGAGAAATTATTGTAAACTAGAGGTGCTACAACAGAACGTACTTTCTCACATTACTGGAAACAGCTATGTAATATTGAAATATTGCAATTTCTGCCCTGCTGACATCTGTTATAATTGGACTAAGTCCAATTCAAATGAAGTGCCTGATGTGCATATCTGCATTTACTTCGAATATCAGGAACAATAGTCATTTCTTTCTTTTACAACTGAAACAAACATTAATAAATTTAATTGTTACAGTATTTATATGACGTAATAAAGAAAAGCAAGAATAACATCTCAAAAGCTTGCTTTGATTATATCAAAGTGAGCTTCCAATTTTTGAATCAACGATCAAAACTTCTTAAAGTAAAAGAAGTGTATTTCTTAGTTCTCTAAAAAACTCTCCCCTGTTTTCACAGCGGCAGCCACTAACGAAATAATCGATTTCTCATGCTCTCCATGATTCTGTTCTTACCTTGCCCCGATTTATCGGGCGTCCAATTTACTAGACTTGAGATATTTATTTGTGTGTAATATTATTGGTTGTATACAAAAGATGATTTACAAAACACACGTTAAGCTTTCACAAAATAATGGAAGGGAGTGTACGTCATCTCTGAGAATACAGATATTTTTCATTTCATCATTTAATGAGCGGGTCTAACCTCGTATTTTAATGTTTTAGAATAAGACTGAATAAAATTTAAAAAAATATGAAGATGTTGACAAATTAAAAAATAAATAAATATCAGCGCTACGTAACACTAAACTAACACACCCCTAACCCTATGTAACACAGCATAATACTGCAAACCCATTCCCTCTTTAGCGTTACGTAATTTATGGGCCACCGCTATGGCATCCATCCAACTTTAGGGCCCAGAAAGCGTCTCCAGTCCAAGTGCGTGCAAACGCTGGGACGGGAGCAATGATCTTTAAATAAGGAACATCAACGAAAAATAATGGGCGGACCAACAATTACCACGAAAAACTAAAAAATCACCCCAACCATCTCGCAGCTAATCTGGACAACAGCGAAGAAAGAAGGATGCATAGATATAAATCGCTAACTTGCCTATTTGAATGAAATAATTAAGAACGCTGCTAATGAGAAACATGTCCACTCACATACATTTCTTAAACAATTTACCTAATGTTTATGTACAAATAAATTCCAAACCAACCAACCGAGGGTGGAAAAGCGTTCCCGACAGCGAGGGAAAGACGAGTTGTGCAAGGCCAGCTTCGCGTCGCTTCGTCACTGGTAGGAATCCCCACCCCCACCGCCTCCGCCTCGCACCTCCCACTTCACTCGCCAGGGGCTGGCGGTGGGAAAAGACAACACAGACACACACACTCTCTCTCTCTCTCTCTCTCTCTCTCTCTCTCTCTCTCACACACACACACACACACACACACACACACACATACACACTCACATTTACTCACTCACACTCTCAAACACTCACACATTCACACTCTCTCTTCCTCTTTCTCCTTCCCTTTCTCTTCCTCTCCCTCCCTCTCACAGACACTCACACATTCACTCACTCACGCTCTCTCTCTGTCTCACTCTCTCTCTCTCTCTCTCTCTCTCTCTCTCTCTCTCTCTCTCTCACACACACACACACACACACACACACACACACACACACACACACAAGCAAGCAAGCACGCACAAACAGACGCGCGTGCGCCTTCGAGTTGTTTCGCTGGAGAGGCGGTGGACTCGGCTCCGCTGAAGGTTGCGCAATGAGCGCCAGCGGAGCGAGGTTGGCGCGTGATTCATTCGCTGGCGCCGCTGTGCCTGCGAGGCGGACGCCGTCATTGGCAGCGTAATGGCCAGGCGAGGGCCATGACGAGGGCGAGAGGTAGGGAGTCGACAACGCCGCCGCAATGAAACGCCCATAAACGTACCGGCCATAATACAATATACCAATGGAATCCAATGGATTTCACGGGTAAAAGACACACCAAGCGAAATCAG
The DNA here is from genome assembly GCA_011170035.1 of Teleogryllus occipitalis. Classification (NCBI taxonomy): domain Eukaryota; kingdom Metazoa; phylum Arthropoda; class Insecta; order Orthoptera; family Gryllidae; genus Teleogryllus; species Teleogryllus occipitalis. The sequence continues at coordinate 225,337 of BLKR01001831.1, read as the reverse complement.
AAATCTCTTATTTACAAACTGTCTCCGGTCAGAAATTCTTGCTCAGCTGCATGTATCCATGAATTAATGAACCGACGAAGGTGGCTCGCGGATACAATGATGTCACTGCAGTGCCTCTGACCTGAAGGTCCTAGGGTTCAAGTCCCAACAGCGGCAGAATTTTCGTCATTGATTACATAGATAGCTACGTTGACTTCATCTGCGGACTGGAGGAGTATCCTAGGGGCCGGCTACTTTGGTAGGTAGTTTTCCGTGGTATCGCCGATCAACACCAGGCGAATACTAGAGCAGTACCCTAAAAAACGGGCTACGGACCGCGCGCGAATTTTGTTCCTCTTCCTAATACTATCCTCAATCCTTACACTAACACGCACTACACTTTCACACCGGTCGGAAGCTTAGAGCTTGTCCCGGCTGAGGCGGTGCCCCGCTGGTGGGAGATACCTGGTTGGGGAAATCCCGGCAGGCCGAGGTCGGCGCCGGATCTCGCCATCCAGTGGGGGGGGGGAAGAGTATTGCCACCTCCCAAGATAAAACACAGGCACTAATGACAGAAGTTGTCGCGCCTGGAATCACTAATCAAGCAATCCATGACTTAATTAAATAACTCTCTTTACTGTTTGGGACCAGATACAACGAAGCAAAACAACATTTAATAAAATTATTGGCAAAACAAAATTTCCAAAAGAACCCGTGCTATTAACCCCCACTGCTCGTTTTGACCCTGCTCCGCGCGTTGCACCCATGAGACCCTTCCGGCAGCGCTTCTGCTTGTGGGAGATTCCCATAAACTAACAAGAATGGTATTTCAGTACATCGTGTTGCGCAAGAGAAATTTAGAATTTCTTAATCTCGTCGGAGTTTTAGTTCTCAAGCCCAAAGCGGGTAAAGGCTTTTCGCGGTATTTTTGATGTTTTGATAAACAAGCAAACTATGACAGATGAGTGAACCAAACTAGACAAGTGAACTATGACATAACAAATTATCTATTGACATATACTTCTGTTGCATGGACGAAGGTTTAATAATGGGAGAAAATGTATCCAAACATAATATATGCTATGAGAAATACTTGGGCAACTGGAAAAACAATATGAACCTTGACAGCTATGATTTTTAAGGTGGAATTGTATTATTTGGGTCATGTAACGGCAGAAATAGTTAAACCTGATCCGAAAAAGGTTCAATATGTAAGAGACTTTCTCACACCAAGAATACCAAAGGATATTAAATAATTTTTAAGTTTAGCGCGGTATTATACAAAGTTTATTGATGGATTTAGTACAATAACAAGACGTTTGAATGAATTATTAAACAAAGATATTGAATGGCAATGGATGGAAAAGTACATGTCAGTTTTGTTTTATTAAAACAAAAGTTAACTAAAGCACCGCTTTTAGAATAGTATCCTCATTTGACTAACCCGTTTATTTTGACGACTGACGCTAGTGGATATTCAATTGGAGCGTTACTTTCATACGGTCAATGAGATGAAGATAAGCCAATAGCTTATACCAGAAGAACTCTAAATAAAGAAGAAATTAATTAGAGCACATTTAAAAAAGAATGTTTTGAGGTCGTCAGGGCATGTACAGACTTTCGACCTTATTTACTAGGTAGAAAATGTTGTCCTTACAGATCACAAAGAATTGGTGTGGATATTCAAATCAAAAGGTACGAGTTTAATAAGATCATTGAGGCGGATTTTATTACTAAAGAATACGATTATGTCAAAGCAGGAACAAAGAGCCGAGGGTCGTTTCTGTCTGGAACCAAAAGACGGTCGTGTTCGTGTGCGCAATCGTGCTGGTGAATAGGCCATTGTGTGTTCGCACTCGCCATACTGGATCAACACCCGAGGTTATGGTATGGGAAGCGGGAGGGAACACAAGCTGCGCATCCTGATCGCCTGTGGTATTCATTGAGAGTACCACGACCAGTGCTATGTACGTCCGTGACGTCATCATTCCTGTCGCCCTACCATATCTGGGCACGTTGAGCGCGCCAACCTTCCAGCAGGATAACGCACGTCCCAATGCAGCAAGAGCGACTCAGCGTGCTCTAGAGGATGTACGCTTTTACACTGGTCTGCAGTTTGGCTGGATCTTAGCCTCATCGCACACGTCTGGGACATCCTGGGCCGCAGCGTGGCTCCCAACCCCACATCGGCCATAACCAACACCCAGCTGCGCCCAAACATACAGCACTGAACCACTGGAAGCCATACACCACCTGCACGACCGGTTACATGCCATAATCGCTGCGTGTGTGGGCGCGCAGGGTGGTCACTCATACTACTAAATGATATTGTGCACGAGTTGTCGGACCAGGCAATAAATGTTTTGGCTGTTCAATGCATTATTTTTTTGTAATCAATCCAACATATCAGTACCTCCATATTCTTTACCAACTTTCAGGTCGATCCGTACATTCGAACGAACTAATATAATTGTGGTAATATTTTCGTGATGTGTTTTGTCGTGTTAAGAGATGTAGAAATTCCACGTTTTGGTTATGGGACATATGTTTGCCAAAGAATTGCTGCAAAAAAAACGAGAGAGAGAGAGAGAGAGAGAGAGAGAGAGAGAGAGGGCATGAGGGAGAGAGAGGGAGGGAGAATGAGGGGGAGAGAGGGAGGGAGAGAGAGGGGGGAATGAGGGAGGGAGAGGGGGGAAGAGAGAGGAAGGGAGGGAGAGAGAGGAAGGGAGGGAGAGATGAAGAGAGACAGTAGGAGATATTGATAGATAGATAGAGAGGGAGAGAGAGAAGGAGAGATAGACAAAGAAAGAGAGAGAGAGAGAGATTGTGTTAATATTCATAATTCCTTAGGAGCGGGGATAATTGTAGGATATCGATAACTTAGAACGAGCTGTCGTCCACTACATAAGTAAATGCTACTTTATCCCCTAATCACTCATCAAAATCAATATAACCGATGTTGATAAAGAGAAAGATCTGCCCGTATCCACACGAACGAGAAGCGCAAGTAAAGCCTGCTGTTAGAAAAGTTTTCATCGTTTGATCAAAACTTTTTCGAATGGGGTTGTAATGGTAATTGCACAATAACTTACATGTAATGGTCACACATTCACCTACATCGTGTTTGCGAAAGAGAAATATAGAATTTCTAAATCTTGTCGCATTTATGATTCTCCAGCCCAAAGCGAGAGAAAACTTATTTGCTCTCTTTTTGTAAGGGGTTTTGAACTCCGGTCAACACTAAAGAGGAGACAGAAACACGGCTGTTCCCTGCGAAACTTACGAAAGGGTGATTTCAAGTGCACAAAAAGCTCGGTTATTGTGGTATGTTTGCTACCTCCGAATCGTGGATCATTGGTTCGAGGGTGGCGTATCAGCCTCATAAATTTACATTTTCTTTCAAAACCGGACTACTTCTCCTGCTGATAAAGAGGCAGACAGACAGAGGCATTGTCTTAATAACTTCTCGCTGGTCTGACGCGCTTTTTGTTTATTAAACTCCTTTTCATACTTCTTCGGACTTGGTCTCTATTTGGGTCTCGCTCGCCACCCTCCAGGGGACTAAGCGCCTCTGTGAATCCAACATTCTGCATCCTGTACGAGAAGCAGTTGTAATTGTTACCTATACTTGGGTTTTCGTAACGTGGACGATGACATTAAGTCATTTTTACACCTCCTGCCTTATAAAATGAATCTTTATTACAGTGATAAGCGCGTGTTTGAGGCCATGAGCCCCGTTGAGAAGGATGTTCACAAATTAATTAAAATTTTATAAGGCGGGAGGTGTAAAAATGACCTAATGTCATCCGCCACGTTACGAAAACCCAAGTATACAGGTACTAAAAAGCACCACGCGCTCCACGGGCTCTACGCCGGGCAACGCGAATGAGCACGTCACTCGCGGCCGAACGCGAAAGAAGGCTAAAGAAGGCGAAAGAAGGCAAAAAACATCGATGTGTTTACCAGAAACATCGTTATATTAACATCGATATTTTGCTTTCGATGTTTCCTTTACATCGATATTTTGTTGCAAAAACATCGATTTTTTAATTTTTTTTGGTTTTTTGTTTTTGTTTGTTAATAAAGGGATTTAGGTACGTTGTAAAGTAGTAGCAATCCACAGCAATATCGTTGTTTTGCGTCATCCTCTTTACCACGCTGCACATATGCACATTTCGTCTATGCAATCTGAGGGAATTTTAGGTGGTTTTACTTCGATGGTGTATGATTGGAGGTGACTAAAGGGTAAAGTAGCAAACCACGATGTTCTTTATTGTTAATTTTATTCTTTTCGTTCGATAATAATTTTTATTAACATATTACTAACATGCTGGTAACCAAACAATAAAAATATATTCATTTTACTTACTAGAAATGGTTAGGAAAATAGCATGTTTATTAGTCTATAATTAAAACATGTTTTTTCGTCGATATTTTCATCGACATCGAAAACCCTTTTGCGATGTATCGAAACATCGATGTATCGATGTTTTGGTCAAATTTGCCATTGAAGGCGATCACGAGCCTGTGCTGGGTTTGGGTTTTCGTAACGTCGATAACCGAATCGCGGCGCGAATGAGCACGTCACTCGCGGCCGAACGCGAAAGACGGCGCCTCGAGCGAGCTGAAGGGCAGCGGTGAAAAACTCGAGTGACGAAAGGAAAGAAGCCGTAGATGCGCATGCGCACTCCCGCTCGCACATGTGTGACGCAGGCAGTCACGTTGCCATGCCACTCGCACGCGCCAGCTGCCTGGGTAGGATCACAAACTTCCTCCTCGTCCTCCTCCTCCCAGTGACATGCTACAGCGACTGTACACATTAGCAGCAGCACTGCACTCCTCAACACAGGCTGACGTCCACACGGGCTCAGGGCATCAATCGACGTCACTGCAGAGCCTCTGACCAGGAGGTCCTAGAGTCCCGACGGTGGCATAATTTTCGACATACCTAGTCAGCTAGGTCGAATTCAGCCGCTGTCTGGAAGAGAATTCTGGCGGCTGACTGCTCTGATCGGACGTTTTCCATGGTTTCTCCGATCAATATCAGGCGAATAGCGGATCAGAACTCCAACAAACGGGCCATGAACCACGCGCGATCTCTCTTTCCTCTTCTTGTTCTATCCTCACTCCTTATGTACACACATTTACAAGCACATGCACTACACTACCACAAATGTCCGGAGACCAGTCGGGAGCTTAGAGTTCCCCGTTCGTACGGTGCACCATTGGTGGGAGATACCTAGTTGAGAAAATCCCCGCAAGCCGACGAGTAGGTAGGCACCAGATCTCGCCTTTCAGCTCGGGAAGATCCCCGCCCCGTCACTTCCCGCGATAAACACGTGCATTACTCTTACGGGACTAATGAACTTGGCATTGAGCACGGCCGAAATCAGTAATCAAACAATCATTCATGAACACATTATCAGCAGCATTGGACCCTTGAAAAGTGTACAGCGGCGGCGGTCATCCACACAGAGAGATTCATCTGCTGCATTCCGCGATGTTCCATCCCGGTGCCCACTGCGAAGCGTGACTGGGCAGCCGTCGCCTTGCTGCGAAGAGCGCGGCGAGATTTCGTTCTCAGGGCGCATCTCCACAACTCAAGTGAGCGCAGGGCCAAAGGGGCGTCAACGCACGAGCGACCACAGGGCATCGTCAACCGCCTTGTGTGCTGCCGCATAAGGTCTAGCAACGCACCAGGACCGCACCGCGACCGCTCAGTGCATCAACTGATGTCATTGCAGCGTCACTGACCGGGAAGTCCTAGGTTCGAGTCCTGACGGCGGCAGGATTTTCGACACTAGCTTTTCAGCTACGTCGAATTCAGTCGCTGTCTGGAGGAGAATTCTAGCGGTCGGTAGTTTTCTGTGGTTTCTCCGATCAACCCCAGGCGAATGCCGGAGCAGTACCCTACCGAACGGGCCACGGACCGCGCGCGATCTGTCCTTCGTCTTTATTGTCCTATCCTCTCCCCTTACACACACACACACTACCATGCACTACACTACCACATATTCCGGGAGACCGGTCGGGAGCTTAGAGCTTGTCCCGGCTGGGGCGGTGCCCCGCTGGTGGGAGAGTCCTGGTTAGGGGGAAACCCCACTAGCCGACGGTAGGTCGGCGCCGGATCTCGCCATCCAGCGGGGGAAGATCACCGCCATCTCCCGAAAAAAACATGCACTACACTAACGGGACTAATGACCGAAGCAGTTGACGCGCCCGGAAACACGAAAAAATCAATCAATCAATCTAGCAACGCTCGTGACGCAGCCGGTGAGCCGCCTCCGCTCGCGTCGCGTCGCACGGAGCCACATGCGCAAGCGCTCGTGCCAAGAGATCGCTTTCGCCGACCTCCATTTTGTCGTGACTTTTCGGAAGAAAAAAATAACAACGCGTACAACACTGCGAACAACACTTAGCAAGTGCATTGCGTAAAATGAAGATTAAATATATAATTAAATTAAGAAAAAATAATGTTATATTTTTGTAATATAATTATGATGGAACTGTTAGAACCTCAGGTATCCATTTTTATTTTCTTTCTATAAATCCTTTTGAAACTATTTACAAAATTTTCTAGTTACAAAGACTATTCCACACACGAAACTTCAGCTAACAGTGTTGGCACCAAACCAACCAATCAGAGACGACTAGCACAATTATCAGTTATTGACAATCACGTCCTAGGTGATAACTTCACCTTTTTATTTACAAACAGGCCTAATATAATTGCATACCGTGAGATGACCCTTTTCGATTGGTTGTTGTAGGAGGTCATTCATATAATGAGCTGAGGTTGATGCATGTAGTAATTGAACCTATTGAAAATTCGTAAAGATATTACTTACTTGCATGACACGTATCAATTACGTGGTTTATTAAATTCAAATTTTCTTTGCGAAATAGTCCTATTAAATTCCACTTCTGCTTTGGATTTATTGACAATTTCCAAAACACTCGTGAAATTTCCTATTATAATTCAAATTTTACCTTTGATTTTCCATTAATATCCTTTTCATCCTATACGCGCTTCGTGAAATACTCTTTGTTACTTTTGCCCCCACTGGTGACTGCATGTCCTTCAAATAGCAGCAATCTCAATAATGTCACCAAATGTTATCGTCGCTCAACTGACTTGGGCATAATATGCAGAATGACGTATCATAATGTCATTCCTTTGTTACGAAAATGCACTTCAACCTCTTGGATTTACCAATAATGATTGTTCTTATTCTTGTTAGTTTTCGACTTATTAAAACCTGAAAACAATTGCAATTAATATTTGACTGCTTTTTAGGCTAGATGCTCTTTTACCTAGAGAGACCAGCATCTTCCTATCCCACAAACCCATTCGTGCACTTATCTCGAATGGGATGGATCTTCGCTTTCGTTTCACTACAAGCTCCATTGAATCCATTCCCCCAACGTTTATTATTTTTATCGTGACGGGGCGATTAGAAGTTGGTTTCTACGTTAACAAACGCGGGTCAGGAGTGAAACATTTACTACATAGGGAGACGATATTTTCTTCCCTGTTTACATTCAAGCAGTAAAGGTTACTCGTAAAACATTTGTGGCACACACGAGTTACTAGTTAGTATGTATTTAGATGAAACGTGATTAACAAAGAACATGAATTTAAATGAATAATTATAACAGTTATTGTTTAACATTAAATGCTACGAGTTTAAGGTATTTGCTAATGTAAATGTTGAGCCCAAACAGTGGAGGAATTGTATTCGTTAGCTTGTTCGGCAAAATACGATGCTAACAAGACGTTTTCATTGCATTTAATATCTCTATATTTTTACACTTATCTTTAAATTTCTTGTAAGCTACATCTTATAATTTATATTATTGTGATTTTTTTGATGTAGTATATAGCGGTAATAATAGTGGTATAAAATTTGCAATTACTTCGTTAGCATCAACAACAGATTTCGGTTCTGTCGTTTCTATAATTAATCACCGAGTTGTTATTTACGGTTTACTTCAATAGCAAAATAAATGATATTCAAGAATTAAAAATTGTGTTCATCATGCAAGAATAATTTAAATCATTATTACTATTCCTCCGCATCCTTTAGTATAGCTCGACCAAGCGAAGAATGAAGAAGGCGATTGCGGCGCGTCGTGGAACTAACATTCTAAACACGGGTCTATACAGTCACTATCGCTAACAAAAGTCGCGAGGAGCGTGAAGCGATTTGTTTATCGCGTAGCTTTGGGAAATATGAGTTCTCGTCGAGGTGTGACACTTCGTTAGGCGTAAGTTTTTAGAATATTATGAAGTAAAATAAGAAATTCCCACTTTAAGAAAATTGTATAATTTTTAAAGCAAATATTACAATAACTAGAAGTAAAGAAAAGTTCTGAAAAATTGAAAAATCTTTAGGATTTGTATTTAAAAAGTGCAAAAACGCAAGACGACTTCTTTGTGAACGTGAAGACATTGTGGCTCGACGAGCCTTTATTTTACCTTTGCACCTTAAGAAATAACGAGTCAACAATAACAACAGCCAAGAAACTTAAGTCTTCAGACTGATACTGCTTCTACGGAATTAGCTGAGGAAATGTGATTTAAGAGACACATGCAAGATTTGCTCTCACTATTTAATTTTTGTCACGTTAAGTTGCTTTAAAAAAAAATTACCGTTCTTGTACAAGGGTACAATAAAAAATATTTTCTTTTTATTTCGAATTTTTAGTGCTTATTAATTGACGTTAAACATTCTGTATTAATCTTTATTCATCTCTTTTTAGACTTTGTGCGATTTGTTAGGTATGCAATAATGTACCAAAACATTATCTTTACTGACATACGTAGGGAATTTTCAGTAAATAAATAAACGTCGTTTGATGATGATGGCTAAGCCATCGAAAGCTGCTCTTATTGAAATAAATAGTATTGTTGACAATGACAACGCCTTCAATCTTTTCAATTGTCTACACGAGACTACTATCCACTTGAGCACTGGCTCTTCGTAAACAACATTGAATATACCACGAACAAATTTTATAATATAACGAATGAAACTAGTGTACAAGTATTTCTGTTGAGATAGAACTTTCTTTCGACCTCTCCGAATTCACGTTAAGTTCTGGTCGGTGTTGTTTTTTACTCGGAAAATGCTTAAACAGAAGAATTTTAAACACTAAAATGAGTTTTTATTTTACATATTTTCTATTTTTATTACTTATTTTGAAAAAAATGAATACATATATGTACATATTTTATTATTTTTATTACAATAAATTCCGTTCCCGTGTCATAAGTATCTAAAATATTTATTTTGGCGGTAGTTGCTTCTTACATAAAAAATAATAAATGATTTGATTTGGATTCTATTCTGAGAAACTACTCAAGTTTAATTCAATGATTTATATGAATTACACTAAATTTTAATAAAATCATAAAATTAATAGTATGAACCCTTATCTCCTGTCATTTCATCATTATTTCATTGTGAGAGATAAATCAATCAATTGAAAGCATTCGATATTTTCTCTCCTAGAAAACATGTGAATGTAAAGTTGTTACAGAAGCTAATATAGCGAGATCTTTTACATTCGAAGATTGTTTTCAAATTCAAATATTTGTGAGTGAACATACACACAATGTCTAGCAATCGTCTGACACGTGTGCTTTCACAAAAATGTCGATGGTTCTAATTAAGTGGTTCAATTACATTTTCAAGGTAAGATGGACAACAGGATTTCTTCCTTACTTTCCTACAACATACTTGTAAATTTACAAATATTTTCATAACATTTTCAGAAAGATGTTGAACTGGCTTCACAATGAATAGTGATTTATTGTTAAAGAATGTGTAAACATCCCTTTTTTATTAGTCTTCGAGACTATAATGAACGACGCGAAACAATGCTTTTGGGGTTGTCTATTATCCTATAGTGATTGTGTGGAACTGTTCTAACTTTTACACAGCCACATCCCAGACATAGTATCTAATTTTAAGCGTGTATTCTTGCTGCTCGAAATGGTCCAAGCAATTTTTCAACCATACTGATTTTTGTGGCTTTGATGTTTTCCACTTAAATTCATTGAATTGTATATCTTAAAATGTCATGCACGTTTTGCATCTGAGTGATTGTTGGATAATAACACTAACAGGAGACGTTTCGGTACGCCGCGCCTTCTCATAGTTTTTTAGATGTTTTTTTTTTTCTGACAAAAATATTGTGGTGGCGGAAAAAATAGATATACATCTAACAAGACAATGAGTGATCTTTCCCTCGATGAAACTGTAACCCTCGGACTTTAAACGTACCCCTCAGAAAAACCATGCATTCCTCTCCCTTGTAGATAATCTACTATTATTATTTCGTTTCTCCACTATTTCATTCTTCAGATCAATACATAGACATAACAGCATTCATACTATTTATCTTCTAAGAAAGGAAATTATGTTTCCTCCTTCCTTTTATGAAAATTCTAATTTAGAATGAAATAATAATCCACTCGTTTCTTGTTACGTAATGGAAGTGACTAGTGAGCCAAGTCTCCGCACAAAATAGTAGCAAGTTATTTACATTTTATGAGTTTAGGGATTTTTATACAATATTATTAATTGTGATTCCCCAGTGGCATTTTTATCAATTCTCTTTCTAAATAACTTACTTAGATTTATTTTATATTGTTATTTTCGTTTCATTTGTTTGGATCCAAACTTGATTTCAAGTTTGGGTCATACCATTACTTCGTTGTGTGATGACTACTTTTTCAGAAAAATTGTACCTTCGTTCACAAAACTAGAAAACTCTTCGATCTTTCAAATATATTTTAGATCTTAAACAAGTAGAGTTACGACAAAATGGCATAGAAACACCAAATTGAAAGCAGAAACCTCTAGATAGGAAAGCACACTCTTATTTTAACCATTTCATAACCATAAATTGCGTAAAGCACTAGACTACATTTTAAATGCGTTATTTCGAATCGTTTTATTAGTAAGAAATTGTTTCGTGTTGTGATAACATATTGGCTTCCATTAATATACATAGTTTTATAGTTAACAGTAACTTATACTCCGACTTAAATAGAGTGGTGTCGATAGATAACAGCTGGAAAGAGGTTGGACGAAACCACAAAGCTAGTCCTGATTCAAGAGAATAGGAAACTAACTATACGGGAAAATCTGTGCCGCTTTGTAGCACTAATATTTCCTTTCTCGTACTTGTACGTATATACGGAGTAATACGAGTATAGAGAAAGTTATGTGCAAAAAGAGCAGTTTTTTCGAGAGAAAAAAAAACACGTTTTATGATACCGTAAAAGAGAAGTTTTCTTGCTCATGTATGTAGAAAATTACTTTCTGTAATGCCTAACGTATTCAGAATCCACATTTTTGTAGTTCCTTAATTCCGGAAAAGCATTTTTTAATTACTTTTTTTTACCGTCCGTCCACCTGTGACCAACACTAGCGCCTAAACTATTGGTAAGATTTATGCGAAAAATTAATATCACTCGACCCATCTAGCCCGACTTGAAGCCTTGAGATTTTGAAAAGATTTCTTTAAATTTTGAGGGGTACTACACACAAAGCTTCTGGAAGAATTTCAATTTTTTTTCAAAATTGAATCCAATATGTAGTAAATATTTTGTGTTTTATTATGAACATAGGTCGGAATTGAAATCTTGTTTTTCACATTCGATTGTTTGCATTTGTATCGACGATTTTATCAATCGAATTATTTAGGAGAAAGATGTTGAAATTGCGATCAAAACCAAGTAAAAAGAGAGAACGCGTGGAAGCATATCAAAGGCGTTCAAGAATCTAAAGGAACTTCCACCAACTAGTACTGTGCAGGTTTCCGCAAGTCTGCACAAGCAACACCGTTTTCCTGTTTCATCGCCATCTCTGACAATAAGAGTTATGACGAATAAAATTTGTCAATACTTCAAATCAGAGTACCTAACTTTTGTGTCATTTCATCTTTTCTTACCTAGTAAGAGTTTAGTTTTGGCTCGGCGATTTCACTCTCAAAACTCCCTTGATTTTCTAAAATAATATTTATTGTAACTAGATGCAACTACGTCATATTTGAGTTCAATACGAAATGTATACCTTAATTTTTAAGTCAAAATATTTGGACTAAACTCATCGTAATATAAAAAATGGAATGTAGTATAAGCTACATAGTATATTAGGACGAAAGAACAATTGAAGAAATCTCAGCAAATGTCTCTATCTGCTTCCCTGGTTCGAATTACACAAGAAATGGATTATAAAGGGACAGATATAGTTTATCATTATTAAAGATACAGATATTATTCATCGAAACACTTGGATCATCCGTTTACCAACAAGAGCGATTGCTTACTTCAACTCATGAGCCCGTCAGCTTGTTTTAGCCAGTGCTGCCACCTACACTCACCTCGTGAAACAACGGTCGTTACGAAAACCGCATTGACCTTTGTCCGTCTTGTTTTTGCAGCGCCTACTGCCGCGCAACTGGGAATTTGCACAAGAATGACATGTTTTCTCGCGTATTTACGAACAGGTTTCATGAATCATCAGTTTTTAATCTTTTTGAAAGACAAGGAAAAGTACACGGACAAGTAGATAATGAAATTATCTGTTCGGGCGTCGAAAGTAAGGAGATGCCCCAAATTGCTCAGTTTACTACTCACTCCAAGTGAACGATAACCCTTCAGATACTAATACTGTATTTTTATTAGCAAATGTGAGCACAATTTACAATCAGAATAAAACTCTTGAGATTTTCCTAAATGAGAAAATAATATACATTTACAACTAGCAAAATTTAAAAAAAAAGAGTTGTTTTTTCTTCTTGTTATGAACGACTGTCAAATAAATATAACCAGAAGCACAGTGATTAAAACATTCTCCTTCACCTTCACTTTTTTTATAGTATTCAAAATGATCTTTCTTCTAACCTCTCCTTTCGTCTGCTGTTATCGTAAGGTTGGAAAGAAAAACATGTGTACGAGAGCAGTTAGTTTCCTGATGAAACGTTTTCGCAGATAAGTGCACGAGGCTACGCAGCCGGCAGGGGCCCCGAGGGCCGATAAAGGGTCGCGGGGGGGGGAGAGGGGGAGGCATGCCGCTGCCTCAAGGCCTCCTTCCGTCGCGCCGCCGGCGGCGCGCCGCCGCGTCGCGTCGCGCCACAGCAGCGCCGGGTGAACGCTCCGACACGTGGAGCCAACACCGTTGCTCTCCTGTTCCCTCCCCTCCCCTTCCCCTCCTCCCGGCTTGCCCTTGAGCGCGGCCATCGCCGAGGCAGCCAGCAAGGCGAAGCAGGGGGAGCGGAGCTGAGCTGGTCTGCTGCCTCCTCAGCGCAAAGCGAGCGCGCGGGGAAGGCACGCTCCGGACAGGCTGCGCAGCTGCAACTACCCACTCATCCCCTGCCGCAAATGGAAGTCTTGCTGATGGAGCGCGATTTCTCAGCGTCTTTGTTTGTCCGTGGCGGAGCTCCCTTCTTGCAACAATGCGCATGAACCCAACACGTGCGCGCGTGCGTCCGTCTGCAGTTGGCAGGTGTTACCACGCCGCTCTTTTCCAGGTACCCTCTTCATCCGGTTCCCGCAGAACTTGATGCTAGCGTGGCACATGCCCCATCTGCAGAAAACAGCCTCAGGAAATTATGGACGAGCCTGCAACGCCTTTCTCTTTGTATTAGGAAATGTGATATTTCTGCTGCTTTCAATAGGTGTAGAAATATCAGACGCCTTCTAATCATAAGAACATTTATTCCAGAACGGCATCTTCAATATTTCAAATACTATGAATATAATGAAAAATTGAAATGTACACTGCATATAAAAGAAAATAAGAATTAATCTAACAAAGAAATAATTAAATATTTAAATGAATAGCCTGGACAAGCTGACATATCGCGATTAAATAAAATGGATAATCAGTCAGAAATTTAAAATCAGGAAAATTGAAAGTCGAACTGTCAGTAAAAGCAGCCATTGTGGTAAGCATAAACCTAGTAGGTCAGTCACAACCCTAAAGGTTGCTCACACACTACATCAGAACACTAAGGAAAATAGCTCTCAATTTGAGGCTAATTAATGATCAGCCAGTTTTAGGATAAAACCAGCTGGCATCAAATCAAAAATTGAAGCTTCAAATATGCATACAGAATAATTATCGTCTTATTACTGAATCAAAAAAGTGCAAAATATTATTTATTTTTATTAATAATTAAAAAACACTGCAACTCTAAGGTCATAGAGTCAAAAAAGCCAATTCATTAGTTTGAAAGTGCAGAGCAGAACACAAGATTTATCAAATGATATAAGTGTAAAAATGTACAGTTTGTTCATGTAGGCCTTGAATGAAGTGCTCCACAACTTTAGCTGAAAAAGTTCTCAAACTACACACCCACCGGATCGAGTATAGACTACGGAACGTCAATCAATTCCTAATATTTTTTAAACTAGTGAGCAAAAAATATTTGTTGATATAGCCCTTTAATTAAGTGCTCGTCCATTTCAGCTAAAAATGTTGCCAAAATGCAAACCCGAAAGTAAACAGTACAGTAAACAGTGTGTGCTTCTCGCTGGTTTAAAAGTTATTGCCGTACCGCAGTGCGTTTCCCAGCAGGTAGGTTTGTAAGTTATTTTTCGCGCATTAATTGGTAATTAAGTGGTAATTCATTGGTAATGAGTTTTAAAAGAGATGGCTGAGATGTGTATTTACGGACAGAAATTGTTGTTTTATAGTTGAAGAAATTAGCGTAACCGTTACTAATGCGAGAAATACGTGCTTTTGCAGTTCCACTAGTTGTTACGTTATAAATGAATTTATAAAAAATAGACTCCTGAGGTCACTTTTAGATTTTATGACGGTTTTGCACAACATAGAGGAAGCTCTTTTGGTGAAGATGAGAACATGTCCAGGACCAGACTGACTGGTAACCTATCACGGAAGAAACCATGTGATTAGTGCGACCCACTCCCTCAAGCAGTCAATGTGGTAATGTCTCTTCAAACGCTCTTTACGTGAAAACTATTCAGTATACTGAATTAGGACACGAGATAATCTCAAAAATGGCATTTTCGAGAATAACTACATTAACACATCTCAGTCATCACTAGTAAAACTCATTACAAATCGTAGAACATTCGGTGCGAAAACTAATTATTTTAAAGCCAATATATCAACATAAATTCGACAAATAAAAATGCGTTTCATACAGCTATATTTACCATCAATGAGAAGGAATTCTCAAAATTTCAAACTGCGTGTCGCGGCCGTCAGTATTCCAATCTGATACCTGCTGAAAGATTATAGCAAAAGAAATGCGGAAAATTTCATTTAATCACGCTAAACTCTTCATATTTTCAAAATAAATAAATAAAAGTACATGACATTATGTACACATGAGAAAATTAATGTTTACAATTGTTTAACAATTGCCTATGTTTTACGCAAAAACTGCTTATATTTTCAAAAAGTTGAACATGATCATATTTCAAGATATAGTTTTGAGAAACAGATTTCATTAAGAATAAAATTTCTTAATTCAATGTTGTAGATGTTGGAAGACGCCAATAAAATTTAACTTTTGCAATTTTTGAATAGTCGGAGAGTTCAACAGAAATGCGACCATCATAACTTTCTTTACCGATCTCTCCTACATGTAAGGAAGAAATTTTAAGAAAAGATTTTGAGCCGATTTTGAAAAAATAATTTTAAACATAAAAAAAGAAATGTTGCACTGAAAATTACGCAAAAAATACTCATATTTTCGGAAAATTGAACATATTTGAAGATCTGGTATTGACAAACATATTTCAGTAAATGAAAATTTATATCTTCATTTTTGTAGTTCTAGTAAGATGAAAGAAAATTGAACTTTTGCAATTTTTAAAAACAATCAGGGATTACAAAGACAATGAGACCCGCAACATTTTTAAAGATTTTTCCATGCTGTCTAAGAACAAAGTTTAATCCAAAAATTTGGAGCCATTTTTCAGAAAATTTGGAAAATGTTTAGGCTCTTATAAACCATCTTCAAAAATCAAAATATCCATTTCCAACCCCCAGGGTCATGAGTTCGTTCAGATCGATCGGGAAATTATAATTTTGTAGAAACTTGTCTGAACGGTTTAGGGCAGGCATGCCAAGGTCGTGGGCAAGGTAAGCTTACAAGAACTCCCGGGCACTGTGTCCAGAGAAATTGGCGCGAGATTTAAAAGTAAGGGTTGTACAAATTCCTCCGGAGTGGCGGTACGTCACTGGATCAATAACAGTCTTTGGAAGAAGTTACCTGACAGTTATTGTCACAGATTTGGCTACATTAATTCCCATTTCCTCCTTAAGGCACAGAAACGAGTCATTAAAATGAAATAATACATACCACCGATTTCAAATTCTCAATTGAGAGTAAAATTTTAAAAAATGAATCAAAAGAATCTTTATTTTGTAATACAGTTTTCTTAAGAGTGATGTAAAAGTATGAGCTTTCTGTATCCATGTTAGAAGATTTCACATGTTTTCAAATGTTCTTGTCTGTTAAAAACGCTGTCCGTCCGTAAGTGAGAATTGTTAGCTTATATATCTTAGAGCATAGAGACTTGTTAATTTATTTCACGTTACTGCTAATTACAATAAATAACTAAATAATCTAATAACACAACACAAAATGAAAACAAGGAAAGAATTCGCTCAAATATATTTCTGTCACTTAGCAAAGATGTTTATAAATGGGAGAATTTAGTAAGAAAATAAACATCAAATAGTAATAAGTAGAGCCCGGAAGTTCAGGCATTTATTTTACCTAAAATAGGCAGGCAAAAAGGCATTTGTTTTTACTAAAATAGGCATGCAAAAAGGCATTTATTCTGGCTAAAGTAGGGGGTAAAACACATGACATATTAAAAAATTCATCATTTACAAGTAATTAGTGTAAAAAATGAATAATTAAATGATTCACATTTTTATTATAACTCTAAAATTTTCATTACATCACGTGGAAGGAAACTACCTTTTCTTTGTAATCTTGATCACACTTGACCATCCAGTTCACGACTAAGAAATTGATTTTACTCGCGGACCTGTCTCTACAAACTGCTATTGTGGATACCCTTTTGAATATTGAAACGGTAGCAGTAAAAACGGAATTGTAGATTTCGTTCTCTGCGTTTGTGTAATCGCCAGAAGAGAAGAGAGAATAAGAAGGAACTGGAAGGGTATAATCACGTACAGACAGCTTTTCTTCAAAAGGGATCCGAAGCCATATACAAACATAGGATAAGATTTCTCGTGAGCGAACAAGTCCATAAGCATGAATGAAAATCTACAAAATCTACACAGGTATCATCTTCCTTTCCCTTTTAGATTTTTAACACAATCTGTCAACTCCAGTCGTTAAAAGTCATAAAATCCTAACAAGTATAAAAAGGCATTTTGCCAACTTCCGGGCTCTAGTAATAAGTAGAAAAGAATATAAACATAATGCAATTCTCGTTTATTTAATAGAAAACAACTGGCAAACATATTTTTGTATGAAGCCACTATTCACCGCCTCGCGCCGCTTCTACTCGCGAATGTCCACCCCTTTGTGGATTTTAAGAGGACATGAGTGTGGAGTCAGGGGAAGTTGCCCATCCCCTTAGGAGCGCCGGCTCCCCAGGCGGGCAAGTAGCTCGTGCGGGCGCGGTTTGACGTGCCTAGTTTAGGTAGACCACGCAATGACACACGGATTTCAGCTCTATAGCACTATTCTTACAAAAAAATTAAATAATAACAAAATATGCAGAGGTTGGGATTTGAACACGTGAGTCAAAATTTACGCCTAAGAGCTATTCCGCAGTGCTAACGAAATGAAGTTGTAGATTTTAATGAAAGTCGGATCTATGCTATGCTGTGGCAGGGAGGTGTGTGCTGGTGAAGGTCAAATTGAATCGTTCAGTCGACGGAATATTCAAGTTTGAAATAACACATGAATATGCAATCAACACAATGCAATCTGTTTTGAAGCATCCGTTATCAATGAATTTATTTGATTAATTTAAATACAAATATTTTCAAGTTGTAATTTTAAAGATAAGATATCAATTGTACACCGTAACGGATTGATGGTAATACACCAGTATTTTCAGTTTGTTTATCACAAATATGGTATAATGTAAACAGATCATCAATTCTTTCGATTGATGTTCGTCATATTTACGTTGTCCTTTGACAGCCAGATTCATAAAAAATAATTATTGTGAATTTCATTCCACAAAATCAGCATTCAGCAAGAATCATTCCTCCTATTCTTCAGTCAATTCTTTTGGTACTCTTCTAAGTTTTGATTAGAAAATCAGCATTCAGCAAGAATCATTCCTCCTATTCTTCAGTCAATTCTTTTGGTACTCTTCTAAGTTTTGATTAGAAAAATTTCTCTGTGCTAATGCTACATCAGAATTTAACCAATTCTCACTGCAAGTCGTTTTCAAACACAGTGAGAGCCGGAGACTCGCAGTTCACACGTGCGCCGATGTGGAAATAACAAGGCTGTTAACTCGTAATGCAAGAACTCGTACAACAAGGGATAGAGCCGGCCTGTCAAGCAGTCGCATCTAAGCAGTGCAATCAGCGGGAAGAACACATCCCCGACGCGCCGCATTGTTGACAAATATCGCTGCGAGGCAAACGCATGGGGGAGGGGGAAGGGTTCTACACGTGCGTCCGCCAGGGCCAAGGCCGTGTTTACATCCGTGCGTCACGTGGGTGCTCGGCGGGGAGGGGGGAGTCAGCTGGGCTCAGGCGCGCTCGGGCGACGGCGGCCACGAGGCCTTCGCCCACACGCCCCGCCCCTCCCCGCACCCCGCCCCTCTCCCCGCTCCCCTCCCCCGCTCTCCGACCTCCACTCCCCGCTCCCCGCACCGCCCCTCCCCGCGCCTTACCCCGCTCCTCCCCGCGCCCCACCCCGCCACGCTCCCCGCCCCCGCTCCCCTCCCTCGCTCTCCGATTTCCACTCCCCGCACCCACACTCCGCCCCCCCCCACTCCCCGCCCACTCTCCCGCGGCGGCCGCGCCCAACACACATCAATCGCCCTCATCGCTGAGCGACATTACAGTCCCCCTGCCTCGCACGTGTCCAACAAGCGGACCCTTTTCAATGTAAAAGCATTCAGCCCTGAATAATCCCATGGGACAAACACATCACTTTACCATCCTACATACGAAAGCTACGGACGTATTTATGCACAAGACTTCCATGCAGAATCACATTCTATTCATGTACTAGTTCATAGCTGATGATTTTCACTAAACATTTTCTTCTCCGACCGTCCTAAAGACTCCAGTCCAATACAAGTTACGAAGAGATGCGCTACCCGCGAGGTTGTACTATGGAATTACAATCTTACACAGGAGGACACTATCACCTCATAACAAATGAAAAGTATCAAGTTTGCGTGCTAGCATTCTTGTCTTTTTCGATATCCTTCCCATTTTTAAAGGAAACCAACATTCTAACAAACAATTACTTAAAATATGAAACTAACTGAATGTGCAAATGCGTACAAAACAGCAATGCACGATTATTCGGTTAGACCAATGAGTAGAAATGGAAATAACCTTACAATGTGTTAACTTATCAAACACGAGGTAATTGTATAATAAACTGAATCCTTTTCCCTATTTCTTTCTCAAACATGATTGCAAACACTGTCGGCCAGATGCTGTGACCTTCCTCTTTACCAGCCAGTTAGCGACCCGGAACAACACCGGATGACGACGTGGCCGGTTGAAACGACGTTCCTCAATAGCATTCAAATACGCTCATACAATATTTTATTAACAAAAACCAAGGTACGAAACCTACTTTATTGTAATGCAGAATGAAGAATTAAGAAAACTTACATGCAAGAACTTCCTTTATTCAGGAGAAAAAATAATTATTATTGAATATTATTATATAAAAATAAATTCAATATTATTGAAAAATACTGAATTTATAATGTATATATTTTTACAATTTACATAAATGTGTAAGGTCGTACTAAATCTCACTTTCATCACTGTCCCTTACAGTACTGTACTGTAATAGTATAAAAAATTAATTCAAGTAAAAGTATGGTCGTCGACCTGGATGGCTGAGGTGGCTAAGAGCGAGTACCGACTCAGCGCTCCGGTCCGAAGGGTCGCGGGTTCGAGTCCCGCCTTGGGCATGGCTGTTTGTCCATGGCTTTGTGTGTGTTGTCGTGGAGGACCTCGCGTTCTGCTGACCCCAGATCAGAGGAGCTCGCATGTTTGTCTAGTGTATGGTCGAATATGCGTCCCTTCGGGACGTAAAGGGCAACCGGCTGTCGGCTGGATAAAAGCCCTAGGGAAAAAAAAGTATGGTCAATTTTCTTGGCCAAAACATGTCGCGGTCCGTGAGTAATCTCTCTTGGCGGTCAGTTTGATGGATTCTTCTGAACGAACATTGATTAATTAATGTTTCCAGGCACTGAATGTTTCCAATGAACTGCTGTAGTCAATGGTCAATAGTCTCGTTAGAGAAATTTTATCACTGGAGATGGAAGTGTACTTCCCCCGCTGGATGATGAGATCTGTCACTGCAACGCCTCCGACCGGGAGGTCCTAGGTTCGAGTTCTGACGGCGGCAGGATTTTAGACACTAACTTTACAGCTAGGTCGAATTCAGTCGCTGGGGCCAGCTGCTCTGATCGGTAGTTTTCCGTTGTTTCTCCTATCAACACCAGGCGAATGCCGGAGCAGTACCCTAACAAAGGGTCCACGGACCGCGCGCGATCTTTCCTTCCTCTTCATTGTCCTATCCTCTCCCCTTACACATTCACACACTACCATGCACTACACTACCACATATTCCGGGAGACCGGTCCGGAGCTTAGAACTTGTCCCGGCTGGGGCGGCGCCCCGCTGGTGGGAGAGCCAACGGTAGGTCGGCGCCGGATCTCGCTATCCAGCGGGGAAAGATCACCACCATCTCCCGCTGCAAAACATGCACTACACTTACCTAAGCTGTTGACGCGCCCGGAATCACCAACCCACCAACCAAACAACCCTCTAAGTATCTCATCCAACGGGGCACCGACCCAGCCGGGATAAACTCTCATCGCCCGACTGATCTTTCCATGAATTGTGGTAAAGTAGTACATATTTGTAAGGGGAGAAGATAGGATAAAGAAGAGGAAGGAAAGATCGCGCTCAGTTCGTGATCCGTTTGTTACGATACTGTTCTGGCATTCGGAAAACTTCCGATCAGAGCAGCACGTAGCTAGAATTCTCCTCCAGACAGCGGTTCAATCCGACCGAGCTAAATATGATTAATCTGTTACGCGATATTCTAAAATTATCATTCAGAATAATACATTTGTTTCCCATTTTGATTGATATGATAACGATAAGATTTTCGTGGAATCTGCATGCATTTTTAAGCACTACATCATTCAGTCTGATTCTCATCACAACAGAATGTGAATGCCTAACTTTCATTATCAAATATTTATCAGATAACATTTTCTCCTTTAACGACCTTGTTATTTTCATCTATTTACTACCCAAGGTGCTAAATTCATCAAAAGACACGTTTCTTAGATTGGCTTCTTATCGACTACAGTGATAAAATACAAACAAAACGTATCAGTTAATGATAGTTTGAAAAATATTCAGTAACATTTATCATCAATGTATTCGTTTAAACTCGTGATTTATATGATAAAAGTTCTGCGATAATGCTGCAATATATTGAAAATTGAATGTTTTAAAAGGAAAATGTATATTCCTAAGATATTAAGGCCCGTATTTATAAACCTCTGCCAGGGGCCTTCCAGGCCTAGCAGGCTGCCAGCGTTCGGTTTTGCGATTTATGAACGGTCCCCAGCCAATTCCACTCGCCTCTTGAGCTCCTAGCAAGCCCCCAGATGGCAGGACCCTAAGAGCTCTGCTGGCAGAGCTTCATAAATACATCTTTTTTATTTTCTGGGGGTTGAGCAACCGTGCAACCTTAGCACGAGCCGACACTGCTTTCATCGATGCTATTTTCTATCTCTTATATTGTGGTTTGCAGACAAACTAAAAGCGCCATTTTCGAAGGCAAAGTCGAGTAGCCACGCCCGGGCACGCGCCCTTCCACAACCTTATCAGCGCGCGAGGCCTGAGCACGGCGTGGGAGGCGGCTCAAAGGGCGTCCGCAATGAAGAAGCTCTGCTTGAGGGCATCTCTAGATTATCGCACACAGTTTAAAGAAAGATACAAAGCAAAATGCAGTAATCCCTTGTCATCCGCCAATTCGCTTTTCACGAGTTCCGAACATTCGCGACGAGAGAAATGCTACTGGTTTTAATATTTGCGACTTCAACATTCGCGAGTGGATCTCTTGGTCATTCTACTTTTTTTTAAGCGAGCACATTTCATGTCCTTTATCAGGGCCCTCTGGAAAACGAACTCGGCAGACGTCGGAGCTCAAAAGTGTCAAGTTCTGCAAAAATGTCAAAGTTAGATTGTCAATCTATATATTTAAAAAAATAAGGTATTCTGCTATGGCTTCGTTTAGAGCTTCTACTGGACCGATTGTTATATTTTTTCTTTTAAATGAAAGAATATGATCCCTAGATGTGTTATCAGATATTGTTTGTGTTGATTCACCAACATTTACGGTGTAAATTAATTAATTAAATCATTCTTTAATAGTACGCTTATCAATAGTCAATTATTTTCTTTCAAAGGGTGGCAGTTTCAAAATCGATATACATGAGTCCATAGATGTAAGTCCACGCTGCTTGATGTTTTGTTTTGATTGTTGAGATTTGTTTACAATTCGTCAAGGCTTTGTTTCAGTGTAATAATTGCATTGTGGTGTTGACAGTTTGCATGTATTTGCTTCTGTGGTGTATTTTGTAGAGAACATTCACACAGTGGGTTTTGCTCGGTTGTACTTTAGTGAAGTTGTTTATAGGTTAAGTCGAATTCCGAATCGTTGTCCACGCGCCCCAAAAGACGCAAACGTACATTAACT
Source organism: Teleogryllus occipitalis (assembly GCA_011170035.1). NCBI lineage: Eukaryota > Metazoa > Arthropoda > Insecta > Orthoptera > Gryllidae > Teleogryllus > Teleogryllus occipitalis. The sequence goes on along the minus strand of BLKR01001831.1, from coordinate 202,387 downwards.
GGACACAGGGAAAGAGAAAGTCAGCGTAGGGGTCGTGATAGTGAGGTCATTTCGTTTTCTATTGGGTCATTGTCTATGAAATGTCAGTTTGGTTTTGCTTCGTACTTTCCATGTGAGAGAAATTTTACAAACGATTTACTCTGTGTTGCTTAAATGGAAAAATAAGTATACCTTCCAGCAATATGTCAGAAGAAATCAAACTTGTTTATAGGAGATGATGACACATCAAAAAAACTTTAGAGATAATATCCTTCAGTATAATAGAGCTATATCTTTTGTGCCGATATTACATTGTCACCTGGTCATGAGCCATACGTGTTCAAAATTTTGGGAACTCCACATCACAGAATATCTTCGTTATACCCTGAAGATCCAAACAATGCAATATATTGTGAACATTAGTCTGGGTACAGTATTTTACATTTATCTCAGATCTCACCGTCAAATTTTGACGGGTTCTCACTAGTTTACATTAATAGAATAACACAACTGTAAAATAAGTCAGTTCAGTTACGTCAAATTGGAGATAAGGGTTTTGGCCAAATGAACAGAAAAGCCATTCAGAATTTATCCAACTCTCATGAACTCGCTGATGAGGTGTTACGGAAAATCATCAGCGAAGAGAACTTCCTGGAAAGAAATGATGAAGTAAAGGAAACAAAACTGCATTCTGCAGCAACGTCAATGTGAAAACTGTTAATGGCATTCTAAAACTGCAACAAGCTCGGGTGGAAAGGTCATTCGAATATAATCCGACCACGGAAATTACTTTGAAATTTAAGAGAGAAATAGCAGCAGCAACTCTTCCACCTTGAGAACAACGAGAAGGGTGACGAAGAGGAGGAAAATCCTATATCCAATTACTTTCAACTTTCAAATATTGTTTTATTTCTTCACTTTGGAATGCTAATAGTGAATTCTGTTTGTAATAGCGCTTACTTAGTTCTACTGCAATTGTTTGTCAGTGTTTCTCTTTCTATTTTAAACAGCTTTCCGATATCTAGGAACCTAACCTTTGATCCCGGTGAATAAGCTGATAAGTCATAAACACTTAATTTTACAGGAGAACAAAAAAAACTTTTAACTGAATTAAATCAGGGATTAATGATGTTCAAACGAAGGTGATATTCAAGCGAAACCATTTATATGTAGGTTTGGTTTGATAATCCCTTATTAACAGCATTACTTTAGAGTTACTTTCTGCTCCCCTGTAAAATTAATTTTTTTTTCACTTATCAGCTTATTCACCGGGGTCAATACATACACACACACACACACACACACACACATATATATATATATATATATATATATATATATATATATATATACAGGTTTATATATACAGGTTTACAGGTTTATATATATATATATATATATATATATATATATATATATATAAACCTGTAAAGCTCCTAAAGGTTTTTTACCTACGAATATCATCACTACAAAAGTAAGGAACATATTTTTTTAATTCATTTCTTTTCTACGTCTTTGCTCTTTACAGATTTCGTAGAATCATTCTTCACGCTCGAATTCAAAATTTGTTCAATCTGTTTCCGCGAGTGTTGCTCTCGTAGCACTTGTTCAGATTTTTTCCACATTTTTCAATTTTTTAGTCCCTTAATGCCAAAATTAAAACATCACTTTAAGAATATTATAGAAGAATAAAACTTGATCCTACGTACATTGGCTTAGATAGCTCAGGGTAGAACTAAACAAGTCCAAAATTCCATATTTTGAGATATTTCACCAACTTATTTCCCACACCTGGAGCTATCTGCTGGGGCATTTCCTTTCGGTAAGTGTCAGTCACATTGAAATATATAAGGCGGGGGAAAATCGTAACTTAATAACTATGCAGTGTCGGTGTTCGGTATACAGTGTTCGGTGCCTCCCGAAAAATCTAGAATTTGGTCAAGTTTGGTTCTTGTAAGAAACCCTTCAATTGATGTCACTGCAGTGCCTCTGACCTGGAGGTCTTCGGGTTCGAGGCCGACCAGGATTTTCAACACTATCCAGGAAACTGGGTCGAGTTCAGTAGCTGTCTACAGAAAAATTCTAGCGACCGACTGCTCTGATCGGCAGTTTACCGTGGTTTCTTTGATCAAGCCCGAGCGAATGACGGAGCAGGGCCCCAACAAACGGGCCACGGAACGCGCGCGACTGTCCTTCCTCTTCCTTGCCCTATCCTCACCCCTTACACACACACATGCACTATACTACCACACACACAGGGAGCTGCGAGTTTGTCCCCGCTGGGGCGGTGCCTCGCTGGTGAAAGACACCTGGCTGGCGAAGACCCCGCAAGCCGACTTCTAAGTCGGCGCCGGATCTCGCCATACTACGGGGAAAACTACGGTCAACCCCCGATAAAAACATACACTACACTTACGGGGCCAATGATCTTAGTAGCTGACGCGCCTGAAACCACTATTCAATCAATTGGCCCTAAATGAAATATCTCATTGAAAAATTGAGAATTGAAGCCGTTTTTTGAGAAAATGTTATTTGAGCGTTTCGGAAAATGCGCATATTTGAGCTAACTTTTACAGAAATTTCGGGAAACTTCATTCGAAATCATTTGAAGCACTGGAATTAACAAAGCTTCACTCTATGTTTTCAAGACTTCACAAACGGACAAGCAGAGGCAGACAGACACACACAGACGGACCGGCGTTTTAAGAACTATTGGTGCGATAGAATAACATACACTTTTTCGTACTAGTTAGTTTTTAATCTCTTGAGTCTGCGCTAGCTTATCGGTTTTGTTTTATTCTCTTCCCCTCTGCCATCTATTGTCTGTAGGACAATTCCTTACATTTCCGCAATTTTTCTGTCATCTAAAGGTTGGTTGAACTGAAGTACAACTTCAAGAATATTGAAGACGAGTAAGACCTTGTTCTATATGCAAATATTCACTGAAAAATTTGAATTCTTTTTTGAGAAAATGTTTGAGCGATCCTGAAAATGCAGAATTTTCGACATTTTTCGACAGAAAAATTCTCACTTTAAGGTCCTGATACCGAGAAAGTGTAAATCTTGTTCATATATATAATAAATTACTTCCTGTAAGGCATTGTGTAGTCAGAAACCCGTTTTGTTGGTCCTTGTCAGCGAAAAATCGATTGACGGCAAAACGTCTGGCCATCTCTCTGTCCGTCGTCTGAGAACAACGCTAGCGACTAACCCGAGGGCAGCATTTTTGCCAAAATTGATATTCGCCAATCGATCTAGCGGAGAACGTGGACCCTGGAATTTGGACGAGTATTTGTTTTTTACACATAATTTACATGAACCCTCAACATTTTCTCAAAAATTTCTCCAAATTTTTTGCAGTAAGTTTGCAATAAGTTTTTCTGTCGAAAAATCGTTGGTTTTGCCACAACATTCAATTCTTTCTCTGTACTGCGTACTGTAAGCCGTATACAGAATGAAATAAATAAATAAATAAATTGCTACTGTTTAATAATGAAATGAGACAAACCTAATCGTTCTGTCTTTAGTTTACTTTAATGAATGTTGTTTTGAAGTTAGCTAGGTTAATAGGTATTTCCGCTCTTTCTGCCTGTTCTGCATCTAAAGCAAATAAACTCGTGACCAGCTAGTGATGCAGAGTGGATGCTAGTGATTGAAAAAGAACAAGCTGATGGCGAAAAACCTGTTTGTGGTAAAAGCCATGAACCATGCAGGAGGAAGAATCGTTGCCAGAAGGTTGAGAGCTCTTCATGGCTATCGCGAAAACCTTCCTACGCACTATTCGCTGTTATTTTTCTCTGCTTCTTTGATCACGGCTGTTTTTAGAGGAGTTGATGGATTATAAACGGCAATAATTCCGCACATTTGCGTAGCAATTCCTCTTGCGCCCAATCGACCTTTCCTCCATTCCTGCCGCTAAGTTTGCCAGGTCTGGCCACCCCTGCGACGCGTCCGGAACCCGATGAAAGCGGCTAGTGTACTGTTATAAACGCGCGCGCTTTTGCTGGCGGCGGACACGGGCTGCGTGCGAGGGGAAGCGAGAGCAAAACCGCCTGTCTTTGCCCCATCCTCCACACGACGCATCTTCACAGAGCTCCATACTCCTACTTTATCTTTCGAGGATGACTTTACGCTAGTTTGTGTTCGACAGAAAGATGTGTCATTCCTCTAAAACAGATATACGAATGAACGAATCGGACATTTTGATGTTTTTACTTTAATTCTTCTTTTGTTTTTCTTTTCTGATATTTTTAGTCCTCATTTGAGAAAAAATTGAAAATGTCAAGGCTTCATGTGAGGTACCCCCTCAAAATGAAAATATCCGTTTCAAGTTCAATTGACATCAGTCAGACTGATCGGGGTTTATCAATTTTCGTGAAAATCCGTTAGTAGCTTAGCGTTGTTCCGAGACGGACGGACAGACATTTTGCCGTCAATGGAATTTTCTATATCTAGGATACATTAAACGTGGAGTCTGACTACACAACGTATTATGCGAAGTAATGTATTACACAAGGAACGAGATTTATTCACATTTTCGTTTCTAGAGTCCAGGGTTTGCTGTCGAAAAATCGCCGTTTTTTCCGCAGCATTTCATACTTTCTTTCTACTGCGTGAGCAGTATGCAAGAAAGTAAAAACATCGTAAAAAAGAAGATAAAAGGAATTGAGTTAAGTTCTATAATACTTTTGTTTTCTATTAAATTAATTAACCCTTTCCTTTATTTACCATTCTCGAATAATCTGTTTTCCAAATTCCTTGTCATAATAGGGTGGGTGGCTCAAGGTACTAGGTACCTCTGTACCTTGGGCCTCTTTACACATATATTTAATCAAACTTTTAAACTGAAAATGAAAATGAAATACTCATATATGCAACAATCACCACGATAAAAAGGGATTTTTCATGGAGAACAAAAAACCATGCAAATTTCCTTCAAGAAAGTAGAAACTATTTCAAAAAAGTTATCTCTAGGTAGAAGGGCGTGTTTTGTTACTGAGACAATGGATTGGGGCCCGGCTGAACCGAAAACTCATGACCGAAATAACCTATTCGTGGGCGAGTACAAAACAGGCAGGATTGTACCAGGTGAAGAACTTATCTCCCGTGAGCTGTTCCTAAGCCTACTAGCACAGAATACAGGATGCCTATTAGCACAGAATTTCACTCGTTATGCTCCTGTCGAAGTGGTGCAATATAATGTTTCGTCATCGTTATGAGGGCTGCGAATAAAATTCCTATCAAATCTGCAATGTCACTTTTTCAGACTAAAACTGTTTTGCTCTAAAGATCAATTTGCCTCGATGAATGCCCAATGATACCAGATAAATGAAGTATTGAAAGTCACACACCACGCTCAAAGGTCGCTCTCCTATCGGCGTTGCATCACATCACGACGATGACCACAATCAACAGCGTGACGATGTCTCAGTGGTTCTACGTACACAGTGCAATAAACAAGGAGTATTTTGGGGAAATATTGATCTCGCAATCATCTAGCAAAACGCCCTTGCTTTGAGTAGAAAGTTCTATAAATAAATACATTAAATGAATAAAAATGTAATTAATAAATATAAATCATAAATAAATAAGTAAAAATATGCAAATAAATAAGTAAACAAAGAAAGTAATACAATCGCTTCCTTTGCTCTCACACTACATTCTTAACATATCGTTTGACCACATTTACGAAATCTTAATTATCCTTTCGTAGGAATATGTTGTGTTCGGGTGAAGTTTAACCATGTGCCCTTGGTTGCTATTATTTGATCAGTATTTATTTTCTGTTCTTTTGAAATATTGATTCATCAAAAACTAAATTTCTAATAATCTAATAATCTTTTTTTTAATTCTAGAACAATCAAAAATAAATTATTTGTTCATTTTAATGCTTACATCCTTATTACTTTATTTTTTTCATTCATCACGTTTCGAGAGTGGATCCATAATTGCCTTATCTATTACTGCATAATTTTTCATTTTATAATTCAATTTAAAAGTTTGTTTTTAATAAAATAATGTGTAAAGAGGCCCAAGCTACCAAGGTATTTTACACCTCGGGCCACCGAGTCTTGTAAAGCTTGCACAATTCTCTGTAATGTAATTGTATGTTTACATCATTATAGTACACAGTACAAGTAATATGAAGTTGTGGAAGAAAGGCCTTTTTTAAGGTAGCTTTTTAACATCTTGGTCATATAGCGACCACTGATTGTTTGAACTGTAGGAGAACTATAGAAAGAACACGTAAGTACAATATGAACACAGACAAACATCCATGCCCAAGGCGAGATTCGAACCCGCGACCCTTCGGGCCGAGGCAGCTACGGCCCTGCAGCCTTAGCGACCTCGGCAATCCAGGGCGGCAATAAAGATTTTCTTCAGTGAACTCTCAATTAAAAAATCCACTGAAAACAGTTCTTGTCACTGATTACGTCCGTACTCTAAATTCACACAACCTCTTCCTTCAAGTACAATGTAGGGGGTTATATGTTGTGCCATTCTTTGTGTTTGACAGTTGGGCTGCGTCAAAGGCAGCGTTGCCATGCTTTGCTACCCGTGCCACGTGCGCGCTGCGTGGTCTTTCACGAACAATCTAGGCGAGTACTTGATTTCAATCCTTGATATTTTTCAGTCTCATACCTTCTCTGCCTGGAATCCTTTAACGAGGTGACTTTTTGAGTTTTGGCTTCATAAATTTGCTCAGATTGTCAGCGTTCACTCTTTCATTTATCCATTCCGAGTTTGAGGCAAAGAGTGTATCTCAGAGCAAATGGTTTGAAGCAAGAAGGAAGAATTACGACACTAGAAAAGCTGCTGCTATTGCGTGTCACTAGGAAACCGCCGTCGGCGTCATCGCTTGATCTCAAACGTCAAGCATAAAGAAGTTTGGTACAAGGTGAAATCAATTTATTCTTACGAAAAGAAGTGCTTATAGAGTACAACTTCAATCGTTTCTGACTATATATTATGGCAACTTTCCAAACTTAAAATTCAAGGTGGCGTGGGGGTTGAAAAAACAGATGAATTCATAACGTCTGTGAGTCGACGCATGCTGTTCCCAGAGAGTATATCTTTGACCCCGGTGAATAAGCATAAGTCAAAAGAACTTAATTTTACAGGTGGGCAAAAAAAAACAACACTTTAAACAAATGCTGTAAATAAGGAATTAATGATATTCAAACAAAACCTATATACAAACAGTTTTATTTGAATATGACCTTCATTTAAATATCATTAATCCTCGATTTACTTCAGTTGACAGTTGTTTTTTGCTCTCCTGTAAAATTATTTTTTTTAAAACTTATCAGCTAGTTCACCGGTGTCAAAGAATACGACGCATGCTGAGCTATTCCTATAAAGATTCCCCAGAACGTTACATTTGACGTGCCTCTTCCGATCAGCATGATCTACAGCCCTTCTGCAATGAAAGAACGAGCACGTGAGAGATGGTTTGTATCCGTTGCCCTAATTGAGAGCTCGCAGATCCTTAGCAAAGAAGAGTTGAACTCCGCCCGCAACGGCTCGGGCGCGGCAAGTGGGGCGCAGATGAATACGAGGACGGAAAAGGAGCTCCGTTCGCGAGGCCGCAGCGTATTGGCGGGCGACATTTCGCTCTCGCTCCGCCACGCGCGCCACATGGGCCGCGCCAAAGCCATTTACTTGCGCCCTTGGGCAAATTTGGGTTCGCCGCCCCCGTGTTCTCGTGTTTTCAAGTTTGTTGCATAGATTTTATTTAGCTTAAACGCCCTTTCTTGACTGTGAAGTCGAGCAGCGACTTCACAGCTACCGCATGAGTAATAGAAGTAACCGATATTGTATTTTACGAAATTAATGAAAACTCCGAAAATTGTATTGCCTATACTTATGTATAAAGTATTTATTTTCCAGACCATTAATTTAACAATAAAAGAGCTTTTTAACACGCCGCGCGCGAAACGTTGTTCCTCGTGCTTGTTTTCCGTGTGCGAAACAGCTAAGTTTTTCACTGTGTGCGAAGCATCGCGAAACGTGTGCTCAAACATCTGTAACAAATTGTCTTTGTCTTGTTGACGTCTTTGTTTATTGTATTCAAACAATAGTGTTACGACACTGACTGGAATCCATTTACTTTTGTACACGAAAGCTTAGTAAGGTATTTCCAGTTATTTGATGCTTAGCTTATATTCCTTTACTCGACGCATTGCGTTTCACTCACGGAGAGTTAGCAAGTAGTATACGCAAGACGGGCGCGAGGTGACTCGCTACGCTCGGACGAGAAACTCGACTCGCGCGTGAATCACCTGCTTCGCACCCTTGTTACGTAAACTACAATTACATTTGAGAATCGTAAACTTTTTTTCGTTTAAAAAATTTAAAAATAATGTATTTATTTTTTTAAAAAAATGCTTAAATTTTGTGCTGCCCTTGTGCGCCGCACCGCTTGCACCAGGGTTGGCGCGGCCCTGCTTCTCCCGTAAAATACTTCTCGAGAAGAAACAATGAATTGTACTCCAAAGCGACCATTCTATATTTTTGAATATTGCAAAATTACAAAACCGAATAATTTTTACGTAAGTTCTGGTTGAAATTAATGCAAATAACTTTAAAAGAACATTTCCTAAAAAAGCGCTCCAATTGTTTTTTTCAGTTTTTCACGTATAGAACAAGCGATGCTTAAAAGAAAGGCGCAGGTCTTTTTTTGTTGAACTCTGAATTTTCGGAACTTGCAAACGTTAGAAATAATGCGACGTAGTATATGCTGTTGTAGCACAACTGGTTTACATCTCAACTGCAGTCATGATAAAAAACGAAGATACAAGGAATGGTTTAATTTACAGCCAGCAATGTACAGTAGAAATGAGAACGATACAGTGTAGAAATATACACGATGTAGTATAGAAGTAGAAGGTATTCGTCAAAAGAATGGAACATCAACATCCCACATTACCGAAAGCAACCCGTATTAATTACTCATCCTCCAGAAAAATTGTTTCCTCTTCAATGTCGATAGAAACCTTTCAGTCCTACTTCTTTTTATCTATAAAAAAAATATTTGCACTTGAAGTTGTGAGTTAATTTCTGAAGGCGATAAGGATCGACCTTCAAAATGACCCCGTTCATATTGATAAAATAAGTCACGAGAAAAACATTCACCTCTAAGTGTAAGAAACTATAAGAAGAAAGATAAGTCAACGATGATCCAAGTGAGTAAAGGCAAGAATGAAGTGTGTTGCGAAACGTTATGGAATTATAACTTCACACGGAGCCTGAGAGACGATATGAGCGGTGAATATTAAATGAGTGTAGAAATAGTTTGAAATGATAGGTCGGCGGATCGATTTTGGCAAACCAAACGCTCTGGTTGGTGGTAGAAATTCCATACGGTTTATTACAAAAATAGAAAAGACCAACGACATTCACGGCGGAATTGGGAATGCAGGTTCACTTTACCACTCTCTGAGGGAGCGTAAATATCGAATGATGTCAGAAGGTAAATAATAAACAAGGATTGGCAGGCGCGTCCCTGCCGTGTCACGGCGCTATTGACGTCACGCGATACGAGTTCAGCGCCTGGCACGTGGCCGCTCGCTGGGATTCAGCGCTCCTGGCGGCAACGGCCACAACTACAACGCAAACAGCTGACATCGCGGCCCTGCCCAGCCACACGAAGCACAAGCTGGGAGAGGCCAACAGGAAAGTGCCAGTAACGAGTCAGTCATCCTCCCACATTCTTGAATGTCAACAAATATATTTTTACTATAATATTTCTTTCCTGTATAAATAACAAATTTAGTTTAAACATTCAATTGTGTTGACAAGTCCCAAGAAAATTCATGTCGCAGTACAATATTTCGGATCCAAAATATCCTTATTCACCTACTTCAGATTATATCTTTCTTTGTAACATATTGCGGGTAAATATACATTGATTTTAAGTAGTGTCTCCTTATGAGAGTAGTCTAGAATAATATTCTATGATTCTTGGCCAGTTGTAATTATGTCTAATGGTTCTTGAGTTTGGGTGTAGGTTCTAGATTCTAGAATAATGTTTGTAAATTGAAAAACACCATAATAGTAAACTCTTCACTGCCCTTAAAAAAACTTTTTGTAGTGTTAATAATGTTATGTTAATGTATCGGATAGGACATTTAGGATAAATATTTCAGAAAACTTTTATGAAATAATTATTACATCTTTGATACATTTACAAAATACTTTCATGAAATATTTTTGTTACATCTTGAATGAATTTTTTGAACATGGTGCACCTACGTAGGAATAAACAGACAAACATTTCGCGGTCTAAACTGCCCTTGTTTAAATCTATTTGAAAACTGAAACAAGGGTATAGATTATCTTAATGATATAATGGTCTCATTCCTCTTATATAAATTTTTAAAATTCTTGATAACATTAATTTAGCGTAAAATTTGCGTTTCGATGCAAATTCGACCATAAATTCCTTTGTAATTAAAATAGTAGGTCAATAAGAATTGAAATAGGTCAAAAATATCCCCAGCAAGTAAATAATTTTCCTTCTCGGGATATTTCTTGGGCCAGACTGTAATATCTAATGCATTATGTAACTTGACAAATCTTTGTACCTGGGCATCATTAAACCTCATGCGATAGCTTTTGAATAATCTGTAATCGTTTGTCAGATGAGAAATAAAGTGATGAAAACCACAATGCATTAACAGAAAACAAGGCAAACCGCCAAGAAATCTGTTTATCATGCATTACCCTCTTCCACTTAAAATATCTGATAAAGATGATAATCTTAGCAGGCAGAATTACCAAATGTCGCTTTGTGAGTTGGAAGCAGAACCTGCGGAGCTTCTGGGAACACTCGAGCCATCGCGAGAACCGCGCTAAGCGCCAGGCAGCGTCAGCAACGAGGAAGGAAAGCGGGGGGCGGGGGGGGGGGACGCGAGCCACGTCACGGCCTGCGTCACATCCGCAAGCAGCTCGCGAGCAGGAAAAAGAGAGTTGACGGCAGTTAACCCTTCCTTCCATCTTGCTCGGCGTAAGCGGCCAAATCCCATACTGCGATACGATGGAGTATTTAACGCGTTTTACACCTGTTACGTGATTACGATTATTCACAAGGTTACACAGGAGTGTTAATGAAAGAAACGAGGTGAATAATGAAAGAACGACCTATAGCTAGGTATCATCTGGGTTATGAGTTAAATGCTAACATCATAGACTAAAGAGGTATAATTTTTAACTTTATGCTAACATATTAGTTGAAAGACGACGGATTGTTTGGAGTTAGTGCGGTGGAGGAAGAACACAGGAAATGCGAGTGGAAAGATGTGGGGAGATGGAGAGAATCATGGAGGAGAGTCGAGAGAGCCAGAGAAGCGTAAAACCATTTTGGTAGGATCGGGAAGGAATATGGAGTGTAGAAGAGGATAATGAGATAATGTTTGATGTAAAAGTGAATCCAACTGGGATGTTCGTGTAGAATTTACAGTTCTAAATTAAATGTATATACTACGCAACTATTCATAATAACTGAAGCTAATAATAGCCGTTGAATCTGTTCTAACATTACCTATACTAAATAAACTATTTATTTACACAATTACAGTCGAAATATTCATACTAACTGAATAAAAATACTTGTTGAAATACAACATGTAGGTAACACTAAATTTGCAGACCGTAGAAGTGGTCACGCTTTCCAAACGGCAAGCGCAAGATAAATGTGTTGTTCCTTACAACGCATAGCGCCATCCTCGAAGTCAGAGATGTCTCAGCTCTGTTGAGTAGATTCTTTTGACTGCGGAGGCGGAAGTGACGTTGGAGGCCCCCCCCCCTCCCCAGCGACCCAAGCTTCCGCCCTCAGCTCCGCGCCGGGAGGAAAGGACTATCTATTCCGCAGGAGGCGTAAACGAACAAGCTCCGAGCCTGGCTTGCGCGGATGCAAATACAGTCGACTCCGGTTATAGGAAACTATGATATAGTGAACCCTCGGTTATAGTGAACCTAAGTCACTGGTCCCGTTTCACTTACATTACAAATAAGCATAAGAAGATTCGATTATAGTGAACCTGAACCTCGACTATAGTGAACGTAGGAAGTAAGTCCTGGAAATTAATTGGATCTCGCATGTTATTAGGCGATTAAAAGGGCCTTCGGAGAGTGGGACCGTATTTGAACAGTGGAAGAGGCATTGAAAGGTGTGAACACTGCATTACGTTACTTAGAAACAGAGAACAATGCAGAATCGAGTATGGAGAGAGCACGAACTCTGGCTGGAGAAGGTCCTAGAGCAATTACTAATGAGAAATGTACAAAGCAAACAATTGAAAATAATTGATTTATTTAAGGGCAAATTAAGATATTGAAATTCTCAGTTCGTGCTGTTAATGAATTTTGCTGTATTAATAAAACCAATCATTGTGGAGAAATTCAATTTAATTTTGACATCATCGGATGTAGTGAACCAAACATGTGAGATCCCAGAAGTTCACTATAACCGGAGTCGACTATATGTCACCGCCATTCTTCTCGATTTGAGAGTAACGGTACTTTACATCCTGAACATAGACAAGTAGTGTGGACGCCGTTTAATGTAATCACTGTTATTGTAATCATACGGTTAATGTTATATTTCACATTACGTCCAGCCCGGACTTATATTACTGTATTAAGAACACTTCATAAATTGTGACCAGATGTCGTTTTGTTACCCTTATTTTGAAACATATTTATTTCCACTATGCACAGTTTTGAGCCCTCGTAGGTTGCGACTCGCGGAAGACAAAGCAGATTCTGTTCACTGATTGCGTGAAGAAATTTCGTGAACACGACCACTCAATATGACAAAACGAATTTCGAGAATGGACGATGGTAGATGAGCCCATCTCTACATCTGCTAGACAAACAGAAGACGTCATATGTCGAATCGTTACTTCTGCAGACTCACAAATGGCAACAGGAAGTGCATTACGACGTTGTTGCGAAAACTTCTCAACCTCCAACAACGGATGAAATGAGGGAAGTATTAGAAATTTTGCGACGTTGTATTCAGCACAGGTCAGTTGATTTCCAAAAACACTACGAGTACGGGAATTATATTAATTAAAACCTTACAGAAAGAGGCAGATCTTAAACGAAAACTTTTTACTTTCCAGCCTTACAACGTGTTTTTTAGTATAAATATAGTACAAAACGAGCACGAGCCCGCTTCGCACCACGGCAGACACGAAAGGACTCCGCCTACAAGCATTAAGGGCACAACCAGGCTCTGGGCACAGTATTATTACTCAAAGATGAGAACCCTTGCAACTTCATGCATACATGCAACTTCAAGTTGTCGTTTTCACATGAAAAAAATCCAAGATGATTTTTTTTTTTTTTTTCGTTGCAATATGGATTTTATAAACTTGTGGAGCTACAACAGGGCGTGCTTTATCGCACTTAGAAACGGTTACATAATGTTGTATTACAGCAATATATTAACACATCTCAGTTATCACTTGTAAAACTCATTAGAAAGCTTAGAACATTAAATGGGAAAAATAATTATAACAACATAAATCCGACAATTAAAACTGCTTCATACAGCCGTAACATCTCCCAACGAAGATTTCTCGGAATTTCAAACTGCCGTGTCGCTGCGCGGAATTGCAATTTTCGTATTGCAATCTTATATCAGGCGGAAATCTAGTGAATAGACTGTGGGAAATTTAAATTTGCAATTTTCAAGATTCAAAAAATTTGCAGCCGTTTTTGAAAATAATTGTTTAAAATTGTTTAAAAATTGCCTGTTTCACGCAAAATTAGGAAAAACTACTCATATTTTCAAAAGAGTTTTTGATGATCAGATTCAATGAAGAAACGATGTCTATCTTCATTATTGTAGTTGTAAGAAAACGCAGAAAAAATTATGAACTATTGCAAATTTTGAAAATTTAGAGAATTCAACGAAAATGCGAAATACACCATTTCCTTAAGTGACGTTTGCTCTTTCAGAGTCGGAAAATAAATAAATACTTAGGTGCCATTTTTTAGAAAAATTAAAAAATGTTGAGGCTTCATGTAAAGTACCCCCCAAAATTAAAATATAGGTTTCAAAATTCACATCGATCGGGAATATCTTTTGGTGAAAATTCTGCAAATCTTGTTTAACGGCTAGAGTTGTTAACAGACGGACAGACATTTTGCCGTCGACCAATTTTTCCTAGACCCACCAAACGAGGATTCTGAGTACACAATGTGTTAGAGGAAGTAATTTCCTGCATACAGGAATAAGATTTATCCATACCAGGGCGTGGCAATGCGTTTTTATGATGAAATATCGCAGTTTTCCCCTAGGTATAACATTCAATACTTTGCCAACTACTGCAATAATTTCTCTGTGCCTTGAAAGCAGAGTGTTAGAAAGCAATAGATTTCAAAGAGCAAACGAGAGTTGCATAAAAAGGAAAATACGCATAATAATAAATAAAATGAAATTCGGTGTGGTTCTGAACTCTTTCGATGACTTTTCCGAGCAGCACCCTCGCTCTTAAAACAAATCATTTTACAAAAAAGAGATGGAAGAACCCAGGGACGACTTGCGTATCGTGTAATGTAGGCAAAGAGGGGATATCTGGAGTTGTAAACAAGGAAGGAAAACGTGGTGCCAGTGCCGCCCGCAAAAACAAAGGTCTCAGAAATAGTTTCCACTAACGGCCAGAGCCGAGTCTACACTGCAGACCAAGAATAAATTAAAAGATTATCTATTTTCTGCCCGAACTATTCATACCTTTCTTTTGGTAAAATAGAATTAATTTCGATTCGAGGAAGATTTGCACCAAAGTTTCTAGAAATGCCGCGCAGTGCCTGCAAATGCCTGGCCAAGAATAAGCGAACTGCACCTGACATGCACCACGTTCGGGTTATTGCAGCTCTGCAGTGGACGTGCGGCGCGCCCGCCCATTGACCTGCTTCTGCTCTGCGCATCGATCGCTGCGTTTGGGCGGCGCCGCCTGCCCCAGCCACACTTCGCCCCCCCCTCCTCCGCCCATCCCGGCCGCCGGCCATTTTTAAACGCGAAAGCGCTTCTGCCCTGGCTGAGAGATGCGGCAGTGAGTGCTCGTGGCACCTCTCCACCCCCCAGACCTTCACACCACCACCACCACCACCACCTCCACCACCACCACCACCACCTCCACCAACACCACCACCACCTCCACCACCAGCAACAACAACACCGTCAACACCACCACCACCACCACCACCAACAACAACAACAACAACAACAACACAAACAACAACAACAACAACAACAACAATAACACCAACAATAACACAAACAACAACACCAATAACTACACCAACAACTACACCAACAACACCAACACCAACACCACTAACAACAACAACACCAACAACAACAACACCACCACCAACCACAACAACACCAAAAACATTAACACCAACAACACGAACAACATTAACACCAACAACACCAACACTAATACCACCACCACCACCAACAACAGCAACAACAACAACAACAACAACAACAGCAACAACAACACCATTACCACCACCACTGCCAACACCAACACCATCACCCACCAACAACATCACTAAGCCGATAACTAACGGTTGGGCAATACGAAAAGGTAGCCTAGGCTAAAGAGATTAGAAAACTAAGTAGTACGAGGAGGTCTGTGCCATGCTGTAGCACCGACACTTCTAACACAAAATAGGAATAATAAATCTTAAAATAAAATAATTTCTTTTATTTTGGCAATGTTCATGGAATATTAACATTTTCATGCCTTATAATGATCCGTGATATGTCCTAAAATTCAAGCGAATCTACTAGTAACGTAAAACTGTTTAAAAATTGTAATTTACTCTTCACTTGCAGTGTACACAGTGTCATTTGAGTATTTAGCAACATCAGTGCTAAAAGCCTCAAGTGTGAAAGTAGTCTTCTGGCGCCCCGATCTTCTTCTCTTCCGACAACTTGTAGAACCACTCTTATAGGCTAAGGTGACCCAGGTCATCAATTGATTGATCAACTGCAGAATCTCGGTCCTATGGTTCGAGTTGCGTCGGTGACAGCATTTTCGACACTAGCTAGATAACCAGGACGAGTTCAGCCGCTGTCTGGAGGAGAATTCGAGCGGCCGGGATGCTCTGATCGGTAGTCCTCCGGGACTTTATCGATGAATACCAGGTGAATGCTGGAGCAGTACCCTAACAAACGGACCACGGATCGCGCGCGATCCTTCCTTCCTCTTCCATGTCCTATCCTCACCCCTTACTTACACACACTTACACTAACATGCACTACACTACCACACATGCCGGGAGACCGGTCGGGAGCTTAGAGCGTGTCCCGGCTGGGGCGGTGCCCTGCTGGTGGGAGATAGCTTGTTGGGGAAAGCAAGCTGATTGGTAGGTCGGCGCCGGATCTCGCCATCCAGCAAGGGAAAATCACCGCCACCACCCGCGATGAAAACATGCACAACACTTACAGGACTAATTACCTAAGTAGTTGACGCGTCCGGAAACACCAATGAATCAATCAACCACACTCCTCAAGAAAGTATACATAAATAAGTCGGGGTAAGGGAGACGCTTTGGGAAGGAATCACAGCATAATATTCCTCTTAACATGAAAGAGTGAGTCCAATGTTTCCTCAAGGGTATAATGAAGCGAACTGCCACAGGGCACAGCATGGCGCTTTGGATTCCGAAGTTTGGAAGGCTGTGGTGTTGGCGCAAGGCGCCCGGGTCCTCGCCACCCGTTGCTTTTCCGCGCATTGGAAGGGCGGGGCGGGAGGTGCGGGGAGAGCGGGACGGGGGCGGGGAGAGACAGGGCGGGGCTGGGCGGGACGCGGCGGGGCTGGGCGGGGCGCGGCGGAGCGGGACTGGCTGCAGGCGGATGGATCGATGCCGGCGGCGGCGGCGGCGGCGGCGGCGGCTGCCGGGTCAGGCTCCGCGCCGCCGCCGGAGATTCGCGCTCGCTTTCGCCGACGCCGCGCCGCGCCGCGCCGCCCGCCCGCCCGCCCGCCCGCCCGCCCGCACAGCCAGCATAGCCCAGCCCAGCCCAGCCCAGCCCGCGCGCCGCCGCCGTATCGATTGCGCCCCGGGCAGCCCCTCTCCCCCAGCCCTGCCCCGCGCCGCCCCGCCTCCGCCACCGCCCACGGCCACGCCAACCTCAAGAAGCCAGAGCGTCGGACTCCGCCAGCAATCACAACGCGTGGGCTGTCCACGCCCCGTTCTGAGCGGGTAGCGCCCCATTTACAATGCGGGGAGATTATAACCTCAGCGCAGAACTCATCACTAGACATCGGATGTTTAGGCACTAAAAAGCGTCTTTTAGGCGCCTAAAAAGGCTTGTAAAAGTCAAGAATAAGGAGAAAAAAGGCACTGTCATAAGAGCCATACACAATAAAATGGAAAAATTGTATTTTTTGTCTATATTATTTTGTAAACTTAAATGCACAAAACCAGTCGTATATTTTAATGTAAAACTAGATTTACACATTTACAACTCTTCTACATTTTATTCTTAATAGTTTCCATTAACCAGTAATATTTGCATATTACCAGTAACTTTTCAAGGATCACAATTTCAAATTTGCGACGACTGGGAGACAAAATCAGTTTGAATGCGGAGAAGGATATCTCAACGATGTGACTGGCATATATTTTAGCAGTCCAACACTAGCACCACTGAAACCTTCTGGGAATTTATCTTTATTTCCACTTAAAATTTCTGTTCTCTTGGTGTATCGTCCATGTTCTCAGATCATGGCTGGTATTTATGAAATGGGGATATGGAGAAAAATCAGTTGGTATACTTTCGGGAATTCACTCGTAATTTTAAATTTCAAGACGTGAATTGAAGATTTCATAATGAATGGTCACGTTGGACCATCACCGATTTTCCGATATCTTAGCATTGTAAATAAATATAATAAATAAAAGGCAAAAAAAGTCCTAAAAAAGATATTTATGCAAAAAATAGGCATTTATGCTAAAATAAGCAAAAATAAGCATTATAAAACTTCGTCATATGTCATCATTTGTCATGATTCGTGCACATATATTATCAGCCTTTGAATAAGTTCTCTAGAAAAAAATAGGCATTTCCCTAAACATCGGATGTCTACTCATCACAAGACGACGTTCTGTGCCAGAATGCTTAATCTTCTGGAAATAATCAAAATGACATCGGTATCTGCTAGTGTCTGCTAACATTGCAAATAGCACATTACCAAAGATTTACTTGCACCTGCTTCAAAACTATTTCAAAACATTTGTGTTGATGTTTGAGACGTTGCTATGTCAACAAACATTATCAGTTCTAAATCAAAACATTATTTACAAGCAGTATTCAGTACGTTTTCCTAACGCATCACACTTGTGATTATATTGTTTAGCGAATTAATTCTCAATTTTCTTATCATTCACAAAGATCCTCTTACCCGATCATACACACCAAACATTTTGAATCAATTGACATGTCCAACTTTGAAGCATGCCAGTTCCGTCGGATGTTAAAATTCCCTTGGTAAGTTTTAAAACAACGAAAAAAATCTAATTGTTTGTCGAATTTTGGTACGAAAGAATTCAAGTGATCGTCAGTTTTCATCTTACACTAGAACTAATAATGTTACAACAGCAAGAATTTTCTCGCATTACTAACGATTACGTAGAGTTACAATACAGCATTTTCTATCCATCTTAACACCTCTTGGTCATCACGTGTAAACTTCACTACCAATCGTAGCGAATTAGGCGCGAAAATTTAATTAATTCAAAGCTAATACATCAACACAAATTGGATAATCCAAAACTACATTTCATTCCCCAGATACAGTCAATTGAGACGCCATTCTGATAAATTCAAACTGCCGTGTCGCGGAGTTGCAATTATTCTATTGCAGCCTCATAACTCTCTCTCCCTCCCATAGAGAGAGAGAGAGAGAGAGAGAGAGAGAGAGAGAGAGAGAGAGAGGAGAGGGAGAACGAGAGAAGGGGGGAGAAAGACAGACGGTAGACGTCTGTCGGGTTCCGCACATTAATTACAAAAGCAAAAATTAAAATATACTAATGATCTCAGGAACGGCACAACTAGTTCTGACTCCTGATGCATTTACCAAGTTTCAGCTAGTAAGCATCTAATCTAACACATTAAACACAAGTTTATGTTCAAAAGCTATCTTATCTAATATGCGTGATTGTTAACCATCCACCCATGTATATAAAATTGCATGTGTATCTCCACCTGCACCAATCTCAACCAATTTTGGAAGAGCACTAATAGATCTTGTGTGCGAAGTTACATTCGGAAAAAACATTCAACGCCGATTACCACTACCATTCGAGATCATATTGTAGAGGTGATTTCAATATTTTCCTTCCTTTAGTACAGGTAGGAAAGGAAAAGTAAAGAAAAATACGAGCCAAAACTCAAAAATTTTCCAGTTGAATTCCTAATCGATTTAGAGAAAAATTCTGGAGAAGAGTTTTTTAATGACAGTGAGGGAGAATACGATGCCATAAAATATTCATTATAACAAGAATTCTTACCATTATGGAATATTTTATCATGACTAATACATCCGAAATTAAGAAATACACGAAATATATTATTTTGTATATGTAGGCACTAAGAATTAATGAAAACAGTCAAGCTCAATTTATTCGAAAAAATGAATTTAGTAAGGTGAATATTCTAGAACTGTTTCAGATAAGATATTGACCTTATATCATTCTTGTAATTTCTTGTATTCACACGTGTAATTGTCTATTATATCAAAATGTATATGTCAATGGTATTTTATTGTTATATTGTTAGTTTTTTGGGTCTTTTTTACAACACTACTTGGATTTTTGCCAACCGTTCTTGTTTTTGGAAAGTTGTTACTTTTTGGCACACTACACTAATTTTAATGCTGAAAATATCAACTGACTTGTGTCAAATTCTTGATATGTGTCACATTTCCCACCAGTTCTGCAAGACAGAGTGTTTAACTGTCCTAGTAAATATCTTAATCTTATACTGCTTGGCTGTCTGTAGGGATTATTACGCATTCATTTGTAATGGAAACTGTAATAAAATGATCTGAATTATTTAACAAATCAATGAGAGGGTTTAATGGTATGTACTCTCTTCATGAACTTTGAGAAATTTATAAATTAACATGATTTTTTTCTACACTCAGTCACATTATTGGACACAATTAAGCCAGAAATATGTCCCGCACCTGTAAATGCATTCCTAATGTGACCTGATTACAGAGTAACACCAGTGTATTTCATTAAAAAAATTTGTTCAAAGAATTGTCACCCCGACTGGGACTCAAACCCAGGTCTCGGGGTGGCAATTCTTTGAACAAATTTAATTATTGAAATACACTATAATTAAACTATAACTATATATTAATACTATAACAATATATTTTTTTTCTCTCTAAGGCGTTTATCCAGCCGACAGCCGGTTATTTGACGTCACGATGGGACGATATTCGATCGTAGACTCACACTAACACACTTCCGGGTTCCTCTGATCTGGGATCAGCAGAACGCGAGGTTCTCCGGGGACAAACGATCATGCCCAAGGCAAGTCTTCGGACCCGCGACCCATCGAACCGAAGCGCTGAGTCGGTACATGCTCTTAGCCACTTCAACTATCCAAGACGGCTGAACAAATTTCATCAAATAAATTAACTAAACAATTTATACCGGTGTACGTTTCTATTTCAATTGATTCAATGAAGAACTTTCAAAAAATAGAAAAATATCTAATTATTATCATAAGTGCTTCTATAATACGTATAACATTAAAATACAGAAAAAATAGCTAAGAAGAGAAAAATCTTTCTCTGGTACGAACAAAGAAGGTAACGAAGACGCATGTTAATGATTAATTTGCTTTTTTAAAGAATTATTTATTTTTAAGCGCTAATGAATCATTAAACAGCTAAATATAATAGATATATTTCCATTACTTGACACTTAAGACCGATTCTTTAATATACTTAATAACATAAAGGATTTAATAAACTTTCATAGTTGAGGTATTATTTATTTTTTCTTCAAAATATACCATTATGATACCATGAACACGTAACAAAAAGTATAATTAACTCAGACGTCTGACCAAAGATAAGATTTTTTGGATTTTTAAGATATTTTGGATTTGCACTTAACACTTGTCAAAATTTTTCTCAGAGGTATTTGCGAATTGTTGGAATCGTACAATAATTTCCATATTTTTTATTACATATTTTGAACTGTACTTAATATTTTACATATTTGGCTGTACTTTACATATTTAAAAAGCTCTAGCAATTTCCTTAAAATCATATCCCCAAAAATATTTGATTAACTTTCAAAAATAGATTTTATTAAAAATATCGGCATATTTTTTGTTATAGTAATTCACAATTACGTCCTGTAGACCTGAGGTACCCCCCCCCACGTGAAGACGTGACCGGATGAGCGGTCTGTTTGTGTTAACTTCCGTCTGCAGTGCCCTTTACAAGTTAAATGCGCAGCAGCACTAAGGCTATTATCTTTAGGTGTGGAAACTATTCGTGACGTTATGTTTTTCGAACTTGTATCGCATGAAATATTGGTTGACGCATACGTGCAGCAAGCAATTCGAAGAGAATACTGCAGTGGTTCATTTGTAACTTTGCTCTAATTGCTGCGAAAGATAAAAATGTACTTTTCAAAACAATTTAATTCAAGTACACCAAACAAATTAATTTTTTAAATTGATTTAATATTTTTTATTAATATTTTTTAATTATAATTTCAAATTGTGATCATTCATTTTCTTGTAAGTAAATATTTTACAAGAGTTCTTGTGCAGCAAAAGTGCACTAAATGTTTTTAGTGAACTTTGAACTTACATGTTATAAACAATTTTACTAATTTTTTACGTATTATTATCATTTACTTTGCATATTTTGACATTTCGTTAAACATATTTTTCCGGGCTGTAGTTTTGATAAAGGACATCGAGAACCCCTGGGACAGATTAATGTAAATTTATATTTGTCAAAGAGAAATCCGTTCGTATTCGGCCTTTCCGTCTAATTCGAGAGTCGGCGGCGGTGGCGGTGGAGTCAACGCCCGGATCTGCCCCAGGGCAGCGCATCAAAATCCGCTGCTCGAGAGCCGTGGGCGGGGCGGGGCGGGGGTGGCGCTAGTACTCGCTGCACTCGTACGCAGGCGCGCCCGCTCGTACTCACCTCATCCGGCGGCCGCGCGCGCCCCGCTCGCCCTGATCAATAAGCCAACCTCCGCCCCGCCCCTTCCCCTTCCCCGCCCCGCCCCGGCTCGCGCCCGCGCTCATTCACTCGGTCTCCGCCACGGGGCAGCGCACATGCGACATCGTCAGCATCACCTTTTGGAGCCATCTGCCTGGGATCCAGCCCCTCTCCGCCCCACATTCTGTCGGAGAGCTCCTCATAGTTGATGCCATCGCTTGTTGATAATAAATCACTACATGTTTTCATAACATATCATCAATAATACCATAACAGATTCCCAAAGAAAACTATCACCTCGATGTTTTCGACGCCGCGGCGCCGCCATATTTGCCGCTTAACAACGCTCAATTCAAAACTTCCCCATTCCTGTTGGCCAAAAAATCTTGACTTTACCCTTTTCATCCGCATCATACACCACATTTAACCAGCAGTGAAGAAGGGTTTTCCTAAGCAATATCTTCAATAAGTGGTAGAGTATGTAAAAATTCAGACACTATAAAAAAAAAAAAAAAGATTTCAGAAAGTTTTCATTTCTTGAATACTGTCTGTGCCATTCGAAAAGGCGTGTCTTCCTTTTTAATCAACCCGAAACTAGATTCGATCGGTAGGTTAGGTCAGTTTTTGGTAACGCTTCAACCGATTTTGATTATTATTTTAGTTGTAAAGTTTATAATTTCCTATTGGCCCCATTTTAAATTTCATCATAATTTGATGGTTCACTTCGAAGATGAAAAGAAATTAGTTACCATAGCAACGAACTGCTACTGTTACCATAGCAAAGAACGTTGCCTCAACACCATTACGTATGTATTCAATTTTCATATACGAGTATTGGTATGTATCAGTAAGGAATTCATAGTTTTTACCGGTGGCAGTGCTTTTGAGGGACCGCTTTTTAAGTGTGCCTTGCTTTGTTAACATCAAATTGAAGAAGACCAGAACGAAGGTGGGCAGTACGACAATAGTCAATATTCCCTTAAGGATTCACTCGTCTATCTTTCGGTTCAGAAATACGGATAGCCTTGAAATCGACAGAATACATTCAATATACAATTAATTAAATCCTATGAGGGTAAAAACTTTGTGATGGAATACCATTTTCGAGATAAAAGCAATTCTATAACCAAAACGTTTTGACACAAAATGGTCCCTGACGCGCTAACGCAGAGCTCTTCCCGACAAATCCAATGGGCGATGGCCGCACCTTCATTAAAAAAGATAAACTTGAATACTCGCTCGAATTTTTCCGTCAGTAAATACCACTTTCACTTGACATGGACCTTCACAGTTTATTGATTGGAAAGTGTTACTTTGTGGCACACCTACGGCAAGATACTCTTTGTCGTACGCGAACAGCACATACATCATGCGCATATAAAGAACTGCGTTTTGCAAAGTAAACAAAACACTGATGCGATATGAATCAACATGGCTGCCGCCAAGGGATGCGATATCGAGAAGAGAATAACTGTTTCAAAACATCCATGTTCAACATTAAAACATCTCTACATAGCCCGAAAAGATATCCTTGTTTTGCTTCTATAGCAAATAAGTTTTCGCATATTTGTAACATTTGGAATTTCCGAAAATTCAGGGAGTTTAATGGAAATTGGACCTGCACCAAGTATATATCGCACTACCCCAGAAACAATTTAAAGAAAAAAATGGGAGACGTTTTTGAGAAATAACTTGTTTTTAAAATTGGTTTTAATGCACGAAACTACGATAAAACTACTGATATGTTTAAATAAGATCTTGTACGATTCAATCAATATATTTTTGAAGAAGAATTTTGAATTTTATTGTGAAAAAAGTGGTTACGGTTTCGTAATATTGTAACTCCCAAAAATGTTTCCAACCCGAAAATATTTTTGCTCGGTCTGGAAACTTTCTAAAGCGGTCGGCAAAAGTGAGTAGGTAGTGACGTCACAAGTGGCAACCCGCCTTACACATCGTCACTAAGACGTGGATTACAGAGGAATTGCAGCACAATTTCTCAAGAGCTTTCTAACAAATGCTTCTCCAGTCATTCTATTAACATGCTAAACCCCGTGTTTCGCAAAATATGTACAACGAGCAAATCCAAATCTGAAGAGCATTACAAACGCCTGAATTTCTCGTTGGCATTTAAAAATACTTAACTGTTTTTAAGATTAATTTTTACACAAGCTGCCATCTCCAATAAGGTCGCTGTAATCTACTTCAAACAATGTTGTTAAATGTGCATCCATTAAACGTGATAATTTGAATTTAGAAGCGTGGCACCACATACGCACGACACTAAGCGCAAAGCATTGCAGTCGCCTCGAAATGCAGAACGACGCTGGTTGCACGGCTCCGCCTTCTGCGCGCTCAACCTGAGGTGAGGAGTCTGTTGCTCGGCGTGTGCCATACGGGAGTCGCGACGCGTCGTGTAGTTTGTTTGCGTCCGCTGTCCCTGTCAACGCCCGCGAGCGTCGGGAAGCGGCGATAACCAAAGGTCGCCCGTCGCGCCACCTGCACTCTTCAGCAGGCGAGACTGGGGATGGCAAAAAACATTAACGTTTTCCACCAGAAACACCGAAACATTAATATCTATATTTTGCTTTCGATGCTTTCTTCACATCGACATTTTGTTGCAAAAACATCGATGTCTTTTTTTTTTTAAATATTTTTTATGTAAAGGGTTTAAACACGTTCTAGAGTAGCAGCAATCCACAGCAATATCGTTATTTTGCGTCATCCTCTTTACCACGCTGCACATTTCGCCTGTGCAATTTGAGTAAGTTTGGGAGCTTCCCGTGTTATGAATGTATGATATCGCCAGGCGTGTCGTTGCCTGAATCGACGGTGAAACCTGAAATCGATAGGAAAAGACGATGTTCTTTATTGTTAAATGTATTCTTTACATTCGATAATAATATTTACGTACTACTGACATGCTGGTAACCAAACAATAAAATATATTCCTTTTACGTACTGTAATTAAAAATAGAGATAAATATAGCATGTTTCTTAGTCTATAATTAAAACATCGATGTTTTAAATATCGACGTTTTCGCGTCGATGACTTTTCATCGACATTGAAAACCCTTTACCGATGTATCGAAACATGTGTGTAACGATGTTTTGATAAAATTTGCCATCACTAGGCGAGACCATTCGACAGTTCCTTCTTGACACATCGACGTTGAATTTTGTAGTTTCGAAATTTCCTAGGTTAAAAAAATGTTCGCTCATTATTAAGCAAAAATTCGAATAAAAATATTGAAAGAAACCTTTAAACCCGTTTCTGAGAATTGAAAATCTGCCTTGGTTCGAAAATTGTCAGTCACTCAAAATTCACTCTAAATTGATCCCCAACTTTTTCTATTTTTTCAAAACTACTACAACTACTATTTTCAAAAACTGAACATGAAATCATATTTCTAGTAAGTAGAAAAGAGAATGTAAAAATTGATTAACAAAGAACACATTACGAATTGAAATTTCAGTTGATAAAACCTACATAAACACATATTAAATAATTAGCGACTAAACTAAGAGAAATAAAATTAGGTTCTCTAAATAATTTTGTTTCAAAGGAAGAATAACCAACAAATCAACATATCGAAATGTCTTAATTCACTAAATATTTCAGAATTATTCTCATTAAATGACTTATTGGTTTTTCTTTACGAGACGGTTAAGGTATAGCGTGAAAAAATTTATTTTGCACTGGAATGCATCGACCGGCTACAATAGCTCAGCGGCAACATAATTGCCTTTGCAGCACTTTTGACCGGGAGATCCTGGGTTGAAAACCCGAAATTGGCAAATTTTCCATTCTAGCTACATTGCTGCAACCAAAGTCTGGAAGAGAGTTGTGGGGATCGACTGATGTGCTTCTCCAGTGGAATTTCCGTTGATTCTGCGGGCAATAACAGGATAAGGCCGGAGCAGTACCCTAACAAACGGGCCACGCACCGAGTGCGATATTTCCTTCCTCTTCCTTGTCTTATCCTCTCTCCTTACTTATTTACTTACTTACTTACTCTCACACACACTTGTGCACAACACCACCTTACATGTTGAGCGCTTAGAGCTTGTTGATCATGACTGATTAGAGCTTAAAGTCAAATACGTTGCACGTACGTGTTGAGCGTGTTATATCCCTGGAAGTGGCGGTGTTCCTCCCCAGCTGTGACGTGAGATCCTGCGCCGGCCTACTTGTCGGCTTGCGAGGTCCCCTCTCTAGGTATCTCCGCCCCGGCCAGGACAAGCTCTAAGCGCCCTTTTGGTTTCCCAACATGTGTGGTAGTGCAGTGCATGAAAGTGTAAATGTGTGTGTTTGAGTAAGGAGAGTTGATGAAGCGAAGGATGGGGGAAGGAAAGATCGTGAACAGTTTGTGACCCGTTTGTTAGGGTACCGATCCGGCATTCGCCTCACATTGACCGGAGAGCGACGGAAAACTAGCGGTTGGCTGCTGTGATAGCTTCTCCTCTAGACAGCGAGTGAATCTGACCTAACTATGCAGCTGATATTGAAAAATCCGTCATGGTAAGGATTCGAATACTTGGACCTCCCGTTCAGTGCTGCAGTGATAACCGAAAAGGCAATTTTTAAACAATTATTTCCCCACAAATGCCTCCAAAAGTTTTCATTATTTTTGCCTCGTTTTTAACAAAGAAGGGTAAAGAAATTGGTATTAGGCCCATTTTCGGTAAATTTCTTTGTATTTTCGAACATTGCAAAAGAATTATAATGCAAAAGTAAAATACTGATGATAGAGATTTTCTTGTTGAATGAAATCTGTTTTAAAAAAATA
The DNA here is from genome assembly GCA_011170035.1 of Teleogryllus occipitalis. Taxonomy (NCBI): domain Eukaryota; kingdom Metazoa; phylum Arthropoda; class Insecta; order Orthoptera; family Gryllidae; genus Teleogryllus; species Teleogryllus occipitalis. The sequence goes on along the minus strand of BLKR01001831.1, from coordinate 175,389 downwards.
ACGACGAGATGTTATGTAGCAATACGTTTTCGTAATTGTTAGACGATATGGATAGAACGATAATGGGGGTTTTATTTATTTAACCCCAAGGTTACATTGACTAAGTTTGATACAATGTTACATTCAACTATATTATTGTCGGGAAGAATGAATAAAATATATGTATAGTAGAATAATGTGTAGAATATGATATGTTTCATAAGATGGACATTACATAACGTCACCATGGTTACGTAAATAATTTGAATATATTTTACACACCGCACACAGTGAAACGTGCTTAAATGTTGAACGTGTGATTGCTTTAAAGGAATTAATTTCGTGCAAACATTTCTAATGCATTCCAAATATAATATTAAAATGTTAAAAGGCGCTAGATTCGTAAACTTATTTGAATGCATTCATAAGGTGATGTATTGGATAGCCTTCAGCTCTGGATATTTAATTTGTATTCATCTCAAAAAGGTTTTAACGCTGATTATGGAATAATTTCTCAAAAATTGGAAGCTTACTTCAATGTAATCAAGGCAAGGTTGTGTTAAATTTTCCTTGCTTGTCTGTATATTATGCTGCAATCCCTGTAATACTGTAATAGTTGAGATTTATTCATGTTTGTTTCTTTTGTAGAAGTAAGAAATGGCAACGGTTCCTGACTATCGAAATACCATAACTGCAAACATGCTTCGCAGGCGCTTACTTTGAATTGGTTTGGACTTTTTCATGCTATGACTGAATTGTTAGTAGGTAGTGATGTGGCATCGTTAATAAAACATCAATGTTTTAAAGTTGGTTAAGTAATCACTAAAATTAAATTTGTGCGCAACAAATTTTAATTTGACAGTGTATTACTTTATAATTACGATTTAACAGAAAACGAAGTTTAAAAAGTAATCAGAACAAGGAACAAGACGACGTGAAAGCTTGAGTGCTCAGGGTCATCTTAAAAGGCCAATAGGACGACAGTTCGCCGAAGGGAACGGGAAGAAGGGGGAAGGCCCTAGGCCCACGTTGCATGCATTTACCGCCTCACCGCGTGGGAAATACAAGGAAAGTCGCAGGAAATATCAGGGCATATGGGTTATCTGGAGAGAGATCTGATCGAGCTAACTCGATGTACGTACTACAAACCAGTTTTTTTTAAACACATTAATTGACATAACTAACACATAAGTTATTATTTCATATTTTAACTTTCACAAATTATGATTATGGGAATTTTTCATTCACAAACAAAATATTAAAAATGTAAACACGTCGAGCACAAAATATCAATGTTAAAAAACATCTGATTCAATATAAAGATCGATGTTTTGAAAACATTGGTATCGATGTTGCATCCCTATTAGTAGGGGAGAAAATGCAATATAATATTACATAACCGTTCCCAATAATGCGAGAAAGTAAGTGATGTTGTAACACCACTTGTTTTATTATTTAATTATAATTCTTAAGTAATTTTTTACGTACTGCGCTCGAGGATGAAACCAGCCAACTGTATGTTTACATTTTCTTTTTATCCGGAATTTGCTTAGTAGAAATTGTCAAGATATGAAAATAGTTTTAAAACAGTTTGAAGCGTCGGTGACGCCACATAGTTATTATAAATAGGGGGCGGGTTTTAATTAACTGTCTTTTTTTCTTTTTTTTTCACTTTAGAACAATTCCTTTTAGTAGACATTAATTTAGTGTTATGACAAAAGGATATGACCCGTTTCATACGACGTTTCTCCCCCTTTTTTTTCGAATTCGACTAATAAGTCATTTTTTTCGCTTTTTCGTAATTTTTAAAGCATCTTTCGTATATTTCATCGTTTTTAATATAATTTTAATCATACACGATTCAAATAATATTTACAAGATGCAACAAGGTTCTCCACAGAGCTCCTGAGTAGCCTATTCGATTTCTTCGTTCAGAAATTGTAATGTCAGCCGTTGTTAGCATGTGATCTCAGGTTCCTGTGACGCCTAACAGCACCATTGTCAGTTCGGCCGATTTCGATAACAACTGGTAAAGAACAGTCCGAACCAAAAATTTGCAAGCTGAGTTCACTTGAACGATGAGAAAAAGCCCATTTTACATTTTTACATCAGTCCAACACCTTGTTGTTTATCTCCCTTGGTTTTGATCAAATTTTTAACGTAATTTTTCTTTATTTTTAAGACATTTTTTAAAAACATTTTAAGGGCATTTTATTGACCATTTCTGGAGATGTTTTACGTCGTCAAAATCCGCCCGCTAGTTATAAATCCGAGCACTGCCCTTGGCGTGGCGGTCGGCGGGCAAGGAGTTTGCTCTTGGCCCACTGCGCGTGTCTGCGCGCTCCGCCGCCGCCGCCGTCGCCGACCTGTCCGCCGCCGCGCCGGAAGGGGGGAAGGGCGGAGGGGAGGGGGCGTCGCTATGACGACCCCCGCCGCACTGCGACGGATCGATGAGGAGGCGGCGGCCGGCGCGGCGCGGGTCGCAGGCCTCTGCTGTTTACACCGGCGCAGCGCTGTGCGCAGTGGGCCGCATCCCCAGCGCGTTCTTAACCCGCGAGTGCCCGCAATGTGTCCCTCAAATGTAGGTGCAACTTTCTCTGAATGCGAATGGTCTGAAGGTCCATTTACTGAAATACGTATTTTGTTCAGTTTGCACATGTCCCCCAATGCAATTGTTAATGAATCTTGCATTGCAGAATTCTTGACTGAATAGTTATGATGAGAAAGGTAAAAATTGACAAACTACACGCAAATATCATTAAACATTATATTATTCTTAAATAATATTAAATACAATTTCCACAAATTATTTTGGCATGTTCTAAACAAATATATATTTTACTTTTTTACAAAAATATTTAGAAAGTATTTGTATTTTGTTTTCATTTTGCAAGGTCCCATTTTTTTATTTCCGTACAGACGTCTCCTGCACATCTTCTATCTCTCTGGTAAGAAATTGTGACAGTCGATTGTAGATAAGGAAAATTATTACATTTTCTGAATAGGCACTTGTCATAGACACGACTGAAAATAATGTCATGATACGTACGCTCAGGCCAGAAGCACCCAACTATTCACTGGTGCCATTGCACCCAACGTACTCATATATGACAGATATCGCGCAGCGCAGTGACCAAGTTTCATCATTCTCACGGGAAATGATTAAGCGAAAAGATAAAAATAAAAGGCCAGGCGATCTCACAAAAGTATAATGAAGGAATTCATGAAATATCAGACGACTAATGCATCGCAATAATTCAGGAACATAAAATTGCCGTGGCTTGGATCTCGCAGATCTATTGCGAACACTCCCAGGTTAAACACAGCTTTTCGTTGCTCCCGGTAATAAAGTGTTCGTTCGTATACAAAACGAAATGGACTGGGCGAAAATTGGGCTACCAACATCCGACTTCACAGTACTTACAAATCGTTTCAATGACAGGGAATCAGGGATCAAGGATTTTCTTCGCAAACGAATTGGATTTTATTTATAAACTTTCAAACTTGCGTTAATAACGTTTGTATCGAATGTCTCAAGTATTTCCGATATTATGAAGCCGTGCTGCTGCCTAATCCTCATATAGTATTCGAATAATCTGCGTCCTCTCCAAAGGAAAATGCCCTTCATCAGTGTTGCCACCCCGTGAGATAATGATAATTTTGTACGATTATTTTTTATGAGTAAAATACAGAGGCGCATTTTAATATTCGGTCAGTCAAAAATCTTATGCATATTTATTAAACATTTCTCCGTATAATTACAAATGAAATGAAAAAATTGAAGACCTGAGTGCAAGAACCTGATAATAACCAAAACTAAAATTTCGAGAAAAATGAAACATTTTACATTACTTTAAATATGAAATGCATCACATTTACTTGTGTGAGACGAAGGAAGGAAACAATGTGAACTTTTCATCGAATTGCAAATGCAATAGCTTTAGTAAAATTAGGTAATAATTACAAATCTATATATATACTGGGTATGTCTGGTTCTTCCACTCAAAATTTACAAGTTCAAGCACATAATTGGACATAATTTATTTCCATGATTTTTATAGAAAAAATACTTTAAAATATTTAACTTTTAGGTTGTAAAATGCAACAAATGAACTTTATTGAAGAAATTTCTGAACATATTATTTTTATACACAAACAAAATGTTGATCGTTGTAGGACACGTCAAGTCTGTTTCAGTTTCCTCTTTTAGTTTTTTGTTGTCTGTAGAGAATAGACTGTTGTAATAGTCAATGTTCACAGGCGGAATGTACTTCTGCGACAGTTTCATTACATCATTGTATTTTTCTGAATTCAATGGAATTGCTTCAGCGTTTGCTTTGGGTGCATTCAACTAAGGGAGCGAATGTTGTGCTTAAAATAGAGCTTACTTTAAGCCACATAAAATACGTTGAATCGGAGTTTGCAAATTTTCTTCAATAAGCAGCCTGATAATACACAGAATTCATGTTCTCTTCAGAGCAACTCTTCTGGATGCGTGCGGATGAGATTCTCGAACCTTTTTCAGGACAGAGTACTAGCCGTAGCCCAACAGAACATCCGACAACAGGGATTGCACTTTTTTGTATTTTTTATTTCATTTTTATTCTTATTAGATAATTTTTCACGTACTACGCGAGGATGAAAATCCAAACAACTGTTTTTTTTTATATTTTCTTTTTATTTAGATCATAGTTGAAATTTTCAACTTATGAAAATATTTTTAAACCAGTTTAAAGCGCCGGTGACGCCGCACTCAGCTTGTTATAATGGCATTTATTTATATTGTGTACAGTTATGTGGGTGGGGGCGCTAACCTAGATATTAAACCTAATCTTACACTAACCTTACAAGCTACTGTTTACATTTTACGCTTCTTGTTTATATCATTTACTTACTCACTATTGTACTTATAATCTAAACTTACATACTAACACTTACATACTTACAATCTTAACTTACGGACTAACGTTGAGGATTATATAGTTATTATTACAATCAGTGGTAGTCCAGACTTTTTAACCCGTTGTCGCCACTAACAACTGATTCTATGATGAATATATCTTGACCCTTCTAATTCATTAACAAGCAATCATGCTTGCAGGAACCTCCAGAAAATAAAATATCTAACATAATGCATTCCGTAATACTTATCGTTTATTCCCTGTTTTATGAACGTACTTACTATTGTGATTAAGTAATAAATTTCTGGTCGCATTTTGCTAGATATTAATGCGTAATATTCTAACATATCACAAATGTTAGTTCGACAACTATAAACAGAAAAAGGATTTCATTGATGATAATACACGGTAGAAGATATCACTGGATCTGCATTTCAGTAACAAATGAAATTTCTTTCTTTTAGGGCAAATACGAACCAAAAACGCAAATTTTGGATCAAGATGTCGGTGCTAAAAAGAAAAAGAACTTTAGTCATGATGGTGCGAACGACTCACGAGCCTGGGGCCTACATAAGAGTGCATACAACTAGCGAAAAGCGACACCCTCCTTCCTACTCTTCTCCGCGATGATAAAGAAATAATTTCCGTGGCACCTGGAGAAGTGGTATTTTCCTTAGACAATTGCGAAGTTGCGTTCCCCACCTCTATCTTTTTCTCGTAAAACCTAGTTAACTGAAAAGTTAACGACAAGAAAAAAGAATAAGAAAAAAATCAGATCAGACATATTTGAGACTTCATGTCAATGACCCCTAGGTTCACTTGTAGCTGGGATACCAGAAAAAAATCGATTCGCTTCCTGTTTACATACTAGGACGAAAGGCAAGATAACGCCACCCAAAATCCGCGGCCTTTCTCCAACAATCCGCTATGCGGCGGGTGGCAATAATGACTATAAATAATTTGGGACGGTTCAAACATGATTTTTGTGTGTTTGTTTACGAATTCCTAAAGGAATACAAGAGCTTTCGATTAGCAAACAAGTGTTTAATATAACTTCAGAAAGAGACCCATGAAATCTAAATAATAGGTGATATGAGTAAGTGCTCCAGAGCAATTGTTCACGAGTACAAGTAGGAACTACTACTTCTCCTAAGCAATTGCTTCTATTCATATGAATGACAAGTTTTGTGAAATATGAATCATTTACTTCTCTCTCTTACTAATTGCTCACTAATCGATCTGTTGCGATTGGTCGATTTCATCTGTTTTACTAGAATATTTTTGGTTTGAATTCACAGGTGGAATCTAATAAATTTACTAGTTTATATGATTAAGTATTTTTTTCTCAAAACTAAGATATTTCTCTTACCAACTATTAACTTCTTTCTGTCTAACTCACTGTAATTTTGTAATGCCACTCTCAACCTCTCTCTGTCTACTTCCTTCCATACAGTAATATGATATTATATTGAGATACTCAAGAGTTTTTATTAAGATACGGTTTGGTTGATTTGTGTACATTAATAATACATTCCTCTGTTTATATCTGACCATTGTTAAAAATATTATTTCTTTTGTCAATTAAGCCTTACTATGGAAGCACCTAATTTCCAAAACGTGGCGCTGTATGTATTATGTAATTAATATTACTATAAAGCAATGACAATGAAAAATGTTCTGTCTTTAAAATCAAAGTCCAAAAAATATTCTAGTATATAGAAGAAATATAGACAGAAATAAATAAATATTTTTCGTCTGTTTTGTTTGTCTACGTTACCGCGCGATGCGTGCTTGTTCCTGATGGTGCCGACCGTATTAGTTTAAGTGGTGCAATTGACCTGCATTGTTGGCGAAATGGTAGGAAGTCTTCCATCATTCATTCAATCACTACCTAAAACCTTACAACTAGCTCACAACGGTTGTGAATAACATGTCTTCTATACATTCAATACCATTTGAGCCATCTACAGAGGTTGCTCCGATAATTCGAAGTAAATCGTTCGCACTAGAAGCAAATTCTCGATTTTATTCACACGAAAAGTAAGCGATTGCTTCTCGGCCGAGCAGTTACTCACCAATGGAGAAACTTATCACGACGACAAGATCAATTACTCACGTCATTCATTCATACTGTTTGAAGCAATTGCTTTGAAAACTCGAAAAACAAGTAAGAGCTCATTTTTATTCATACAACCCAGTGACTTAGTCCTTAATTAGATGTTATAGAGAGTCGAATGAAGAAATAAAGACATTTGTTGTTGTCGGTGCGAGAAAGAGCAATAACTGTCTCTGTAGGTAGTATCTGGCCTCACTGGAAGCTCTGCAATTTTGAAAAACATTCATTGATTTTTGGGAGAACATTACATGCCGCCCATGGGAGATTTTCAAAATTTTCTCAAATATGGCTCCAAGTTTTTTCTTTAAATGTCTTGTAGGAATAGAGAAAAATACCCTTATAAAGGGAGCACCGGTTCTATGTTTACTGTTAACTCTGAATTTTCGAAAATTGCAGAAGTTTGAATTTTTTCCTCGTCTTCCTACATCTACAAAATTGAAGATAGAGATTTTTCCTTCACATGAAATTTGTTATCCATAATTACTTCTTTCATTAAGATCACGTATATATGTTTGAAAATTTTATTAGTTTTCGCGTCGTATTGAATGAAATATGTGGAATATTAAAAAACAGCAAAACAAACATTTCTCAAAAACGGTTACAATTTTTAAAAACTTTTGATAGGGATAGTGATAAATGTACTCTATCAGATGACATAAACGTCATTTTTCTATTCTTTTGTTATTTCAAAAATTACAAAAATGAATATTTTTTACTTGTCTCTCACGTAGTTAATATTTACATTAGCGGCTATTTTTTCACAGTATTGTACTTATGAGTACCTGTTCCGGTACCCATTTTTTTTCTCAGTCTGCCAATGTCCCTTCTTCCTTCTGATCTATAGTTCATAGCTATGAATGGAAGTCGGTATGTTGGCATTCTCGATACATGATTGTACCATTTTAACTTATTTTCGAGAATGATTTCATGTAATTCTTTGACACGTGCTTTAAATAATGTCATAAAGTTTCTCGAAAACTCAGAAGTGTTTTGTAAAAGTGAGCTCAAAATTTCGCATTTTCAGAAAGGTTCAAATGCCATTTTCTCAAAAATGGATTCAAATTTTTTTCTTAAAAAGTTTTTTAACGGGCAGTGTTAAATGCACTGTATAAGATGAAATAAAAATCCCTTTTGCTGCATTCTTTTGAATTCTCAAAAATTATTCGAATGTATATTTTTTAAATATCTCTTATGGCCTTAATATGCACATTTCGTGAGTTTTGTATACATTATTGCATTTGTGAATCGAAGTGTTTCATATGATTTCCAATTAAGTTTTCTGTGTCAAAGATTCTAATTTCGCATTTACTATGACGCTTAAACGATATTTTCTTAAACAGGCTCCAAACTTTTCAACGAAAATTTCCATATTGGACGAGGTTTTACTCTTCTTTAATATTCTTAAAATAATATTACGATTCTACCATTAGAAAACCGAAAACTTGAGAAAATTTAACAAAAAATGTAGTTTGCGCGGCAATAACTGGCAGCTGGCAAGACCGAAAAGCTAGCTCAGACCAAAGAAATTAGAAAACAAACTAGTACGATAAAGTCTGTGCCATTTTGTAGCACAATTAATTTGTATTTCTTGTCATGAAGCGGTTAGAGTAAGAGTGTTGGCCGGTCTGTCGGGGAACATGATGTTACGCAAAAGTGTGTGTGTGTTTGTAAACATGTAGCACAAGGGAGATAGTATATAGAAGGTAATAAGGAGAAGGAAAAAAAGGAACCACCCCCACAATATCAAACTAGTGGTGCAGACGTATGATACGGGCAGACATTCTCGTATCCTCTGTAGAAGAAGTATTATAAACCTCCAAATATAGATTCCGTTTTGAAACTGGTTTCATAAATAAAATTGAACTCTTTGTATAGATATCATCAATATTCCATCTTATCACATCGTGTTTTAGATAAATATTATAACTAAGACTTTCCGTTGCCATGCCACTACCAGAAAGAGTTAGCAGAGATTAACAAGCTCTCCTTTCATACGGCTCGATTTTAATCTGAGAACGACGTTTGTCTCCTTTATAGAATTCAGCTTGTGAAGTTGTTTTCCCAAATAAAATAGCCGAAGCCATTTTTTAATTTTTTAATTCTTTTTCATACTTTCGAACTCCGAAAAAGTTTTGAATTATTGCATTTTTCGAAAAATCACGGTTTTCAACGAACATGGCACGATGTCCTTCTCACTGCCCAACAAAACAATAATTAAAAACGACGAAGTAATTTTTTTGATAAATCTGAAAATGTACAAGAGGTTTCACGTAAAGTACCCCTCCCCCCCAAAAAAAAACAAATATCGATTTCAAATTCAAGAGACCGCGACATCAGCCATTGAGAAATATCAATTTCTGAGGAAATCGGCTGAACAGTTTAGCCGCTAGCGTTCTTAATTGACGGACGGACATACGTTTTGCAGTCATTCGATTTTTCGGTACCAAGAACTCACAAATCATGGATTGTGGCTACACCATGTGTTAGATTATTTTGTTCTAAATTTAGCAAGTGAACTTATCCCCTTTTTCGTATATTCTTTTTCAAGAAAATTGCTTTGATTCAATGAACTTCTGAAAATGTGGTCCATAAAGATTCCATTTTCGTAGTGTGTGATGCATGAGAAAATGTACCTGCATGTACGTTAAGGATTTTCTAGGCGAAAATCGTACATCAAAGCTTTGATGGCGAAGAAAATATGGAAAAGGAAGAAACAGAAGCTTGCTTTGAACTACCACAATAATATTCCAGATTGCACTAACTTTGAAAAAGACGAAATTATTGATTGGTTTCAAATATATATGAATGAAAATGGATTCTAAGTGACAGTAACATAGCTCGTTTTGACAGCACAAGTAGGAGTCTATCTACCTCACAACAAGATGATTCATAGGTGATGATTCGAGAGTGCCAATGATGACGGTTTCGGCGCTAAAAAGAGAAGAAAAAAGATAAAGTTAAGCAATGGAAGATGATATTCTTCTGAACTTCTACGTACAGGAAAAATTTGACTTCCATTACATCACGAATTTGAGAATGAGCAACAGAAATAAGGGAAATCATTTCAAACCATAACTAATGAAGCTACAAAGTGGCACAGACTTTCTCGTATACGAGAAATTCTTAATTACATTAGTATACTAATGTAATTAATCTAGTGTCTAATCTCTTTAGTTTAGGCTAGATATTGAACCATCCTTATCCCAAGTGCTCTGAATCTGTGCCAAACGGCATTTTCTCACATATTATTTTTTGGGTTCCCTAAGAGTCGAATTGAAGTATGTCTTTTAAAAATATTACAGAGGAGTCCTTTACGCAAATATTAAGTGAAACATTTGGAGCTGCTCTTGAGAAAATGTCATTTGAGCGCTTCTAAAAATACATAATTTTGAGCTCATTTTCACATAATGCTTTTTAGCTTTCATTAAAGATCATTAAATACATGTTCACAAATGCAATAAATTATAGAAAATACCCATAATATAAATACTTCGCAATAAAGACGTGAGATATATTTTTAAAAAATACCTTTTTTGTAGTTTTAAAAAATCAAAAGAATACATCAAAATTGGTATGTGTTGAGTATTCAGTATATTTACTGTTCGTAAAATAATTTAAAGCCGTTGTTTTTTGAAAAAATGTCGTTTGAGCATTTCTAAACAATTGAAAATTTAAGCTCACTTTCACTGAAAATTTTTGAGTTTTCCAGAAAATTCATCAGAAATCATTTGAAGTTCTTGGACTCACAAAGAAAATAATACATAAGAAAATGTTCGTAATCGAAATATTAACGACGTGGGTGATAAATACAAAAATACATTTGTGTAATATGTGAAACAACATCAAAATGTCGTTTATGTGATATTATCCGCTGTATATAACATTATCAGTACAAAAAGTGTAAAGAAAAAAATTAAATCCAATTTTGAGAAAATGTGTATGTCCTCATTCAGTATATAATTGTGAAGAACAGACTTTATTCAGAGAAAAAATCTATCTTCAATGTACAGGGTGAATATAACTTCCGCACCTTCTGTACGTTTTCACAGAAGTGGATGAAAGAATGGGGCTAATTGATGAATGCAATCGTTTCCATTTTATCTCTTGTATTTTACAAGAAATTGACGTTCCTTTGTGCTTATCAAAAGGAACAATACATATTTTTTTAGCCTATCATGAGCGTAAAATGACAAATCCAATGATAAACATATTGTCATATGTTAGATAAGCATTTTTTAAGCAATTTTTTTTTGTGCGACTCGTGTTTAATGGGTATTTTGAATGTAACAGTCCGTCACTCAAGGTCGCGCAGCTCTCCATCTGCTAAAGTGCTCTCGGGCCCTTAAACACGAGTCGCAAAAATCAAAATTACTCAAAAATATTCCTCTAAAATATGGCAATATGTATATCATTGGATTCGTCTTTTTACGTTCCTCATGATAGACTAACAATATGTATAGTTTCATTTGAAAAAAGCCAAGTTACCTCAGTATCACGTAAAATACATGTATAATAAAATGCATATGAATACATGTATAAACTAGCCCCATTCCGTCATACGTTTTTGTGAAAAGTACATTGCAATAATTTCAACCGTTCAAAAATTAACAGGTGGTGCTAAAGTAACGTGACTCATCCTATGTAGTTGTAGAAAAACGCCGAAACTATTTTAAACTTTGGCCATTTTTGAAAATTCCGATATTTTAACGAAACTGAGACATGCGTATTTTCGAAGCGCCTTTGAGCAACTTGACGACAAAGTTTAATAAAAAAATTTGGAAATGCTTTTCAGGCTGTATGTAAAGAACCCCCTAAAATTAAAAAAAAAGTTTTAAATACAAGGGGTTGCCAAATCAGCCAGATCAATCTGGGAATATCCGTTTTGGTGAAAATCCTGCTTATGGATTAGTCGCTACGAGTTGTTCGTAGACGGACAGACATTTTGCCGTAAACCAATTGTTCGGTATTAAGAACCCACAAAACGCGGACTGACTTCACAACGTTTTAGAGGAAGTAATTTACCACATACAGCAACAAGATTTACCCAATTTTTCGTTGCCAGGACTCTGTAACAAGAGTTTTTCTATCGAAAAATCGCCGTTTTCCGGCGCACGATTACAATAGTTTCTCTATACTACCTAATCAGTTTACGTAAGCAGTTTGCAGTATGCATAAAGTTGCTTTGGCAAACCAGGCAATTGTTTTCCAGGACAGATTTTTAATTTCTTTCCAATGTCAGTGGTAGACAAAATATTTAACACTGGCGTGTATCGTTTCAGAATTTACTTCCAAAAAGCTTTTATACCACGGGAGTATAAATATATCCATTGCAGGAGGACATGGACCGTTCACTTGCTGATTATATTATTAATTCTCGTTCTTTTTCTCAGGTACGGCGACTTCACAGACTGCAAAATTCCATCTTCACTGCTCTTTCCCATCTTGCCAACGAAGTGCTGCAGATTGAAGCCGACCAAATCCGCGCGCTGCGCCAGCGGCCGTCGCGCCGCGCGGGCGTCGGGCGGTGACTCAACGCGCGGCGGAGGTCGTGGGCGGGGGGGGCGGCTCTCTCCATGAATGAGATCACGCGCCGCGTCAATGAACCGCCCGCCCGTCCGCGTCCTCGCACTCCTCCGCCGCCTGGCGCGGCGCGGCGCGGCCCAGGAGCAGGAAACCACAGCCATCGAATATCCGCCATTCAGACATTTTCCTTGTGAATACATGCTAATATAGTGTTTGTTATATAATACCTCAAAGACATTTGATTATGAAAGTATTTTATTGAGAATTGGATACGTTTCAAGCAGGGCTGACGCTGTCTGAGGAAACGGAGAAGGGGAGCAATCTCCCCCAATATTTTAGAGTTATTGGAGTTGACTCCTCGGAAGTGTACACTTTATCTACTAAATGCCCCTCCCCCCTAAATATTTTGGCGCGGAGAAAGATAGTAAGTTGAATTGAATTTCTCACTTCATTGTCACAATCACAGAGACCTTGTCTTCTAGCGGCCTCTGGCCTCTTCTTGCCACAAACGAACGCCTTGGCTTCAACATCAACTCGCAAGTATGCGGACAGAATTATTTTCAACTGTCATTCCACAGTTACCAATTCCAAGCATAGCTATGCTATTATAATAACAAAAACGTTTGCATTGGGAAGTATCTACTTCCCAAGATAGAAAACAAACGCCTTCATGTAACCCTCCCACAAAAACATTCATGGTTTCTGATACTTTCGATTGCTGACCATGACTTCCCCCAAGAGCCTTCACGATTAAATTTCATCACCAATGAATCGAATTTCTGGAGGCCAAATAAATCTGAAGAGGGAAAGGAACAGATCTACGTAACATCTTGTGAAACAACTTATAATTAAGATTTGAAGGTAAGATTTTTCGTCATTCCTAGGAGTTAAAATTAAACTTCTACGTCAGAATTAAAATTCTAAAAATATACAACAAGCGGCAATCAACTGCACTCTTCAAATGCATATTTTAAATCAACAAACTAATATCAAATGAAAATAAATTCGCCACACATGATTAACAACTCACTAAAAACAGGAAAAAGTTCGAACTTGTGTACTTTTAATAATGCCACATTAATAAAACAATTTGCGTGAATACAGTTACATTAGATGAGAGGGAAAACTGCTCTTCCCCGAGTCCACACAGTGCGACCGGCGACGAGTTCCCAGCAACGCCACGGTGACAGCTTACGACACTGCTATGGTATTATGCGCGCACGGTTTCGTGAGCCCGGGAATACCTACTATGTCAGAAATTACATAAAATTTAATGTAGATTTAATGTACGGTTGTACATGAATTTTAATGTACCTTGAACATTAAAGAGTGATTAATGCATCTGTACATTAAATATAATGCCTAAATTAAAATCAATGTAGATTTAATGTACGTCTGTTAACTTAACTTACTTGTGTACATTACATTTAATTGTACACGTACATTAAATTTAGTGTACACGTACATTAAATTTAGTGTACACGTACATTAAAGTTACTGTATATGTATATTAAATTTAATATACGTACATGAAAATTACTTTCATGTACTTTTACATTAAAAATTATGCAGAAATTTCTGACAGAGTACTCTCCACTTCTTTATTAACATTTGTTGAATTCAGAACAAATGAGAACAACAGGTTTGGTTAAGAAAAATCTAAGAACCAGAAATGTTCGCTCCCCTGTAATAGAAACTATTTTGTATCGAAAAAATAGCAACAAATTTCATTTAATAGTCGACAAAATAATAAACCTCCCACCCACTCCTCTCGCATCTAGCGAAAAGACGGCTGAAGAAAACGTGCAGGGATAATATCGTTATAGTAATAAAACGCACGGGCAATGACCGCCTGCTCGCGTAGCAACGCGCGTGTTAGTCTGGAGTCTCGTACTTCATGTTAAAACACGGCCGCTCTTTTACTGCGCTCCTTAAGAGCGTGACGTCACACCGGTGCGTTGCCTGGCTTGCAACAACACCGCTCTTTGTTATCGTAATGATTTCATACATCGCCACAGAGAGCCTTCTTTGTTATGAAAACGATTTCATACATCGACATTGCTGCAATATCTCGATTTGTAACATCGTATCGAAAATATACTATATTTCTAACAATGAAGGGTATTTTACGTTTGTCGGGGGGTTGTGCAATCTAAGTACGAGCGGCCACAGTGTTTGAGGGAAAGTCCGGTCAGCCGGAAGAGAAGAGAGCGAAGAAGCGGGCAGCGCGGCGGGATGAGAGAGGCGGGTGATGTGGACGCGAGCAATGGCTTGGTGACGCGCTCCGAACAAACAGGGCTGGAGGGGAAGGAGGTGCGTGAGGTTCATGAATAGAGAGAGGATTTTTATGCTCTAAAAGATCTTCAAATATGCTTTTAAAAATATGCATTTATGACCTAAAAATTCTGAAATATTCACTCTAATATGCAATTAAAATTTACAATATTTCATTTCCTCTATACACCATTGTTCATAAAATTCAGAAGAAGTATTCTTGGAACGAAAAAAATATATTATTGTGCAAACATAAAATAATCTATCCTACTTCGCGAGAGAAATAATTGAAGTAAATATTCACCTCAGGGAAGTACATTGTATGCCTTCTTGTATTTCTTCTGTCTGGTTTAAAAATATGTTACCTAGAAATATCCTGTATTTGCACAAATATTTTATCATTTATAGAAAAGAAAACACTGTGGCAAGCGCTTTCGAATCAATGAACGCTCGCAAATAAATAGATTATTTGAAAAGATGAAACGTTTTATAGATAAATATATATTTTAACGAAATGTGCAAAATATGCGCCTATAATTAGACGAATATGTACCAAAATGAAAAATCGGTCAAATGTGCACAAATATGCACTAACATATTAATTTGTATAGCATCATACTCTAACCAAATGTCAAGAAATTTCGTTTAGCTACGCACTAAAGCAACGAACAAAAATATGCAAAATCATAGAAAATCCGCTCCCTTTTCATGACGCTTCGCCTCACGCGCATCACAACCTATTACAACAATTAGAGCGAACCACCCGGAATCTGAGGAGATGGGGGAAGGCCGGCAGGAATCAGACAGGCAATGGTATTTTCCTTTCATCGTATGGGGATACCACTTCTCAGGCAACGGCAAAGAATTTGACAGGCCTGGGAATGTTCAGGAGTGTGTAGCCTTTGTGTAAGACATGCGCTCAAGTGAAGATTCTTTTTAAGTCATCATTTAAAAACAGTGCGTTATTTTTGATATTAATAATACTGTAAGATACCACAGTGTTATTTCAAGCAAAACAATTACGTGGAGGGACAGAATATTGGTTACAAAGAGTACCCAAGTGTCAATGCAATAAGCAAGTGAGCGTTTTGCTTTCCCGTATTCGTACAAAATAAGGAGTAATACTTATTGTTAGTAAAGAGTAATTATGTAACGCTGCGGAAAATCGATTTCGAGATCTCAACTGAAATACTCATTTTGGGAGCCCCTGATACCGAAAGAGTGTTTTTTTTCTTTTAAAATGTCCGTCCATCTGTCTATACGTCTGACCGTTTGTATGTGAACAATAGTGAGTAAACTATTCGTAGGATTTTTGCAAAATGAACATCCCCGGTCGATCTGACTCGACTGTAAGTCCTACAATTTTGAAAAACAATCTTCAAAATTTGAAGATACTTTACATGAAGCTCGTGAGGCATATTCATAATTTTCTCAAAAATTACTTCCATTTTATTCTTTAAATTTATTATAAGAAAACAGTGAAATACACTTATAAAGACGGCATAGGTCCGATTTTCACTGTTAACTCTGAAATAAAGAAAATTACAAAATATGTTTTGATTGGTGAATATTTAAAATTAAAAACAATAAACAATAATGTATGTTAATTCTGTTACAATAATGTAATACTATTATAACATATTTTTCATTGTATACTTTACTTGATTACTTAAAATCTTCTTCAGAACAAAGAAAAATATCTAAGGTACCCGAAATCAGCGGGCAGCTTTTTTATTAATCGAAAATACGACAAATGAAATCGAATATCTAAAATTAAGACAATGGATAATAATCGAAGAGAAATAATTAAAGGAGACTTTCGAAAAACACATTTAGGAATGTTTGAAAGAAAAACTATAATGAAAGAAAATTTAACAAGGTAAAGAAAAAGTATCATCCAGTAAATCTGATTTAAACAGTCGAGCGTCCATGCTCGCAATAAATATATGAAGTATTGCTACTAGCTCTGCCCGGGTGCCATGAAAGCGGATCACGGAGCAGCACGCAACCACACACAACGAAGTGCACTTACGGATTGTATCTCGCTTGTCAATAACATTGCATGTAAACACTGGCTGGGAACGGTGCCTCCCCCTATAGGCGCCCTCCCCGCCTTGCATGACGCGGTGTTGGGCTCGGAATACTGGGCTGCTGAAGCAACTCGGCCGTGGCACATGCGCTGCAGTCGTCTTATGCTCTGCGTCCGAGAGAGTGAAAAGCAGCCAAGAAATAGAGACCGTACGTCCTGGAAGTTAGTAAACTCAAAATTGAATACCAAATAGTCTTCTGCTTTTTTACTGTTTTTAAAATGTGAAAACACATCATTTTCTCAAAAATGGTATTCATGGAACTTCCATTGAAAGTTAGAAAAGCCACATTTCTCAATCCGCTTACAATGCAACCTAAAACTATACTCTGAATTTGCCGATTTTTTTATTTCTAAGCGATCAGTGAAGAAATTAGACTGATAACTCCATTCGTTCAAAAAATATTAACAAAAACATTAAATAATTGCTCAAGACGTTAAAACACTGCCAAGAAAGTCCAACTTTCCATTGTTTAATATTATTTAAAATAATTTTCCAATGACTTGAGATATTAATCTGATTTGTTCACCAATTGTTTCTAAATAAAAATCCTCAAATTCTGAATATATGTGTTAATATCAGCATTTTTAACGGCTTGAGAGTAAAGTTGTTTGCCATGTTTTAATGTTTTTATTATTTTTTTGAAAGAATGGAGATATCAATCTGATTTCTTCACTAGAAATAAAAAGTGGTAAATTCTGAGTATAGTTTTTGCTTATTAGCAGAATTAGAGATGTGGCTTTGCTAACTTCCGATGGAAGTCACTATGAACACCGATATTTTTTGAGAAAATGATCCGCGGTAAATTTTGTTTTCACACAAAAAAGCGGAAAATTATGCGCTATTCCAAGTTGAGGTTGGGTGAAATGGATATGCTAACTTCCAGGACGTAGAGTCCGTGGACAAGGTGCAGGAAGGGGAAGGCGGAAGGCGGGCCAGAGTGGGTGGGTGGGCGGTCACGTGCGGGGGGGGGGCAGTTGGAATTGAACCCTTCCTTCGCTCCCCCTCCAGCAGAAGGACGCCAACGTACGGAATGTCAACATGTATGCATTACAAAATCAGGGTTTTCTCTTACATTTGAGAACATTAGATTTTGATAATATTTCACCTACTCTATGCTCTACACAAGTGCGAAATACTTACGCAAGACCAAGAGAATGAGCGAAAAATTTCCGTTATTGATCAAATTCTTTGTATCAAAAGGAAATTTTAGAAACCATTGAGCAAAAGCTGAGACAGACGTAAAATAGTGTGAGTCACTGAAATCAATCAGTTACGACATAAGATATTGTGTTCGCTGACATCCGTTGTGTGTCTTCGTATATCTCGTCACAAGCTACTGAGTGTAAATATTTTCTGTTTTGATCCGCTACGGCCTCGTTAGCACTATGACGAAAAGTACTAGTTTCCCAACAAACGTTCACGGTCAAATCAAAACACGGAGGCAAACCAGATTACAATGCTGAGATAAGAAAACACACTGCAGCCTTAAATCAACAATTTGGAGCGTAGACGTTTTGATATCTCCTTTGTTTAGAGTTCCCTACCACCATTTCGTCTGGTTAATTAAAACACATCTAAATTGATGCATTTGGAAATGCCTATGCGACTGCACTGTGCCCAATTCTCGCAAAAAGAACTGTGTCACTCGTCATAAATTAAAAATTGCATGGAGTGAAACCTTCTTCTGAAGAAATTTAGTTTTTGTTTTGAGGTAACAATTGATTCCTAGGAATAAAAAAATATTACAAAAATGAAGTGGACAAACTTTTCCCAGAAACGAATACACACCAACGAAAATATAAGCCCAATACCCAAACAACAAAAATATAGGACATTCTCAATCTCCTAAAATTCAATATAATGTATAATGTTATTTCCTTTTCACGAAGTTTTAAAAAAACGTATTTAAACAATATTTTATGAAGATGCCAACATTCAATAATTATTTTCTTGTAATTTTCAATTAGAAATTGGAAAAGCAATTCAACAAGAATAATACGATCACTTTAATATTTATTGGTGCGTACGTCTTTCGACTTTATATGAGTTGATTTGTTGATACATCAGCAACTCTGTGCCACCTGCCGAAAGCGAATTCAAAGGGCAACTTCTCTGATGGATGGTTTCCGTGGCCTCCCTTATCACTTCCAGGTGAATGCTGCATTAGCGCCTTATACAAACACGTCACGAACTGTGCACGATCTTACCTTTCATTTCTCATTATTTCCCAAGCATCCTCTCCAATCCGGTCTCGGACACAATAGAAGAGTACGTCTCGTTCATATTCCTGACGGGGAATAAATATGGTCATTTATCTGTGTTCTCTAGCTACCATTACCTCATCACAACACGATGTACCCTGGCATTTCTTGCAGTATAAACCTGCATCTGCGGATTAAATGAGTGAGGTGGCAAGACGCAAAGGTGACAAGAAGAACTTTCCTTAACAAACCTTAGATGAGTCCCCCAGCGCCGCCCCTCCCGCCTCCCCCCTCCCTTGAGCTTTGGATCCGTCGGCTTTTCAACTGCGTCACCTCTACCGCACAAAAAGATCCTTTTATAATATTCGTGCAATAAACTATCTCTTTCCCTTCTTAACGCACACATTACTAAAAAAAATAAAAAATAAAAATACAGGAAAATTCAGCATAAGAGATTGTTTGACTGAACGAAAAATTACCCTAGAACTGGAAATGACAGATAAAATGATATTCCGCCAATATTACGTACCCGGCTAAACAGGAAATGACTCATTTACGGGTCAACAAATCACAGAAGGAAATGCGAGTTGTAACATTCAATGAGCTTCCAATTGAAACAAAAAATTGTAGTGTAAAGTAAGGAAATGACAATATCAAGAATGATATAGAAAGATCAAGGTGAAAAAGAACGCCAAAGGGAAACTGTCAAAAATGACGTGGACCGACTAACAGGATACCATAAAACTCAGCAACACATTTATTACTCACCTACCATCGATATTATCCGGAAACAAAAGACTAGCTGGGATGAAAATATTTATTTCGTGAGCGTAAAGTGTTTTTTCGATTAATCACAAGTTTGAGAGTTCCCTACACAATATTCCTCAATAAAAAATATGTAATGTACTTCAATATTCTGTTGAAAATGTTTCAGAAATTATGGCTCGCAACTCATTCAACGTGAATTTTCGAAAAATCTTAAAGAGCATAGAATGAAATAAATAAGACTGCTTCGACTCGATTCATCACACCCAAGCAGACGAAGAGTTATCATTTTTGTGACCAAGCTTCTCCCACGGAAAAGCATACGGTAGGGCATTGTAGTGTGTTGTGCAGTGGAGAGAAAACATAATTAAGCATGGAAAAGATACTTTTGACAAAGTTGCAAGAATATCCTCATTCGCAAAGATTTATACTTACTTATACTTACACTTGTTGACATTATGTACACGTATATGAGTCTTATAAACTAAATCATTTGTGCGCTCGAGTCTCAAAGCAATTATTATCAAGCCCCAAATTAACCGACATATTTGAAATCTCTTCTCCTAAAGAAAATCTAAATATTTTTCAAGTCATTCCAGACATAACCAAATAGGCAAATAAAACATTCTCCTCGTAAGACGTCCGCATGGTTTTTCTCACAAACGTGTGTGCCTGAATTCGATCAACTTAATAACAAAATATCCAAATTTCCCAAATATCTTACTAACTTCTTTGCCTTATTAACAATAGGGTCACGTTACGAGAGATTATATTTTTGACATGGATTCGGAAGATGCAAATAAGAAAAACCACTGATAAGAGTTCATTAGAGTAAATGAAAGACTAAGGTAGACACACAAAAATCGTTATGTTGCAATTAATGTTGACAGGAAAAATGCAAAGGTGCCGAAGTAGTTTTCGTGCCTTTGGTTTCCAAATGAGTAGTTTCAGAATCCCTTGAGCACCACCTTCCGTCACACCTCAATTGAAGAGTTTGAAATACGAGTAGACACAAGACAGGCCAAAGCAAGCCTCCAGCTTTTTGGAAATGTCAATAACTCCATTTTGGTCGAAATGTACCTGAACTTTCGGCTATGAGTCCTTCATCAATTGGACAATACATACGTAATAAGCAGGACTCGGATTCTGATATGTCATCTTTCCATTTGTGCGTTTTAGACGTAGCTAACTTGTAAATGAATGTTTATCACGACATATAGGTAATAGAAGTGAATAGTAATTGTCTTTTTTTCTATTTTTTAATTTTTAGGTCTTTTTTGGACTTATGCATAATTTTTGCCATTTTATGCATTTTGTTTCCTTTTCGTGTATTTTGTTAGTTAATGTCTCTTGAATTTACAATGACGCCCTAAAAAAATTTTATTGTATCATCAGTTAATGACGAAATTCACTATTGCAGTGGATCCTGTTTTTCGAACTCTCAAAATACTTCGGTAATAAACTAACTAACTATATTGTATAGTTATACATATATATATATATATATATATATATATATATATATATATATATATATATATATATCTCTCAAGGTAACTTCGTAGACCTTTCAAAACTGCCGGTTACATTTTCTCCTAAAATAAATACTTTATATTAAATATAATTTTATATAAATAAATAGTATTTAAAATTGTAAAATGTATTGAATAAATAAACATTTTCATACAATTTTTTGAGATTTATTAAAGTATTAGGTAATTTTCTTCTCCTTTTTAAGTCATTTTGTAGATCATTTTCAAAAAGGTTAAGGTCATTAGAATCCGAGTCCTGGTGATAAGCCACACTTTCACCAGAATCGTGATCTTAACATGTACGAATTGCGTAAGGCTTTCTTACGTCTGCCCCAAGCCTTTGAATTCATCTCGGCTCTTCGAGGTGCTGCCAGGTGTCCGCAGGCAAACTCGTGTGAGGGAGAGGACAGGCAGCGACGCGGCGCGCACGGGCCTTCAGGGACTGCACACGAAAGGCCTTCCGCGCACGGACGGTGAGACACAATGCGATGCACTTGACACGGATGTAGCGGCGCTAGTGTACACCCGCAAAAACGTCAACGAGATAAACCTCAAGAGCTCCCGAAGGCCGATTCCCCCTGCTTTTTTTTCTGAGCGCGCAACGCAACTTGCATAATCGTAGGCGGAAACAGAATAACCACTGAAGCCACAACTTATGTATGATGGATTAGGGAAATGAAGGAATTACTCTTCTTTGTTGCTTTTCGATTCCTTTAGAACCTTCAGGTTATTATAATTTGAGATATTTCAGATGTCTTCGGCTATGGATAAAAAAACTGGAACTATTCATTTCAAAACTAAACATTCAAAATACATTTTGGAAATATTTGGAGGACTTTGAGTCACATCAATAATACCAAAATTTAAGTGGTGAACTCCAGAGTAATGCAGGAGACTATTTATTCTTTGATATTGCTTAAAAGAAAGATTCTATCTACTAAAAATACGGCTTTTAATGAAAAACATCTTTCATGAAGGGGCCAAAGTGTAGAAGCTTGAGATAATCTCGTTTGTTTATTTGCAGTGGCTGTGCACTCTGAGAATTTTCCACTGCCCCACTCCAGACGTAGTGTGAAATGGCTGGGAATTTTCTA
Organism: Teleogryllus occipitalis; assembly: GCA_011170035.1. NCBI lineage: Eukaryota > Metazoa > Arthropoda > Insecta > Orthoptera > Gryllidae > Teleogryllus > Teleogryllus occipitalis. The sequence continues at coordinate 152,914 of BLKR01001831.1, read as the reverse complement.
TTTTCCACTGTTAGGCTTCCAGGGTTGCGGGAAAATTTTGATTCCCATATTTACCTTCAGGAAACGCTAGGTAAGGTCTCAGAAAATTCCATTCTTTACTTGAGATTTCCCTGTAAAGAAAATATGGAATCTGATTACGACGGGAATTATTGGAGGGTTTATTTGCCTGTCCTTTATCTAGGGTTGCCAAACTCGACTCATGTTCATGTAAAAGGGAGATCACTAAAAAAAACAACAAAAAAAACAAAAAAACTCATCAACACATTTCTTCTTATAAATATTTTCTTTACACTAACATCAGTTCTATTTTTCTTCTCTCTATTTGCGATTCAAGTGAAAAGATTCCTTCACAAAATGGAGATGAAGGTCTGAGCGTCTCTTTTTTTTTATTTCAGTCGCTAGACAGAAACACTATCATTCATGCGTGTGTCGGCGTACAGGAAAATGATATTCGTTTTTCTATTCTAAATTTAAAAAAATAAACGATACAATGTAGCAGATGTTAGTCATGTGATAAAATAAAAGATAACAAATGTTAAAACTTTACTAAAAGGAGGACATTAAAAATTCAGAGAGAGGGGGGACAATTGACATCAAATGGAGGACGATTAGCATCTCTACCTTTATCCATGATGTTTTTGCGTGTTGGAAGTAAGAAATAGCCTCTCTGGATTTTTGGCCCTTCGAATGGCTCTAACTTGTGCAACTAACGTGTGTAGTGGCCCATTCCTAAGGAAGGGAAGCGAGAGATTAAAGGTTGGCAACGAAGGAGCGTCCCATCGCGTCGCGATGGTTTGTAGTTAGATACGTTACGTTGTGCAACTAACGTGTGTAGTGGCTCATTCCTAAGGAAGGGAAGCGTAAGATCGAGGGTTGGCGAAGAAGGAGCGTCCTATCGCGTCGCGTCGTATCGCGACGTCGCTTACATAAGGAAGGCCAGGCCCCCGCTCGCCGCGCCGCGCCGCGCCGCGCCACCGCAACGGGGTCAGGGGCGGGGCGAGGGCCGCCGCGACCCACATCGCCCGCGGCCACGAGGGCGGGAGGCGGGGGGCGGGCGGCGGGGCGGGGGGAGCGGAGCACGGGAGGCCGGATGTGAGGCCGGACGTGGAGCGCCAGACGGCAGCCGCCAGCCTTCGCTCGCGCGCCGACGCACGGGCATCACACACGCGGCAAATGGGAAACACTCCTCTCGGCTTCCTTCCCAGGTTAGTGCCACGGCCCGGACCTCACTTCTGTGGCACTGGACTGAAGCCTAACATACGACAACGTCGCAAATGGGACTTTCAAGGAACATCAACAAGCATGCAATTACTCTCAGATCATTTTGGAAAACTAAAGCAATATTAGCGCAAAATTCCTTAAAGAACACACTCCTACCATAAAACAATACTGTCGAAGAATCTTGTTAAGAGGAGCGGTTATGAAATAATTTAGTTCTACAACTTCTAATATGATAACCTGGATATTGGTCATTACAACTTAAAATATAGACTATCAACCAAAATATATATTAAAATAACACCAGTAAATAAAACAATCCAAATCGAGGAGAATTCTTATTTAGAAAAAAAACTGTGATAACGATGCCGTGCAGTGTAAAATAATTATATATCAGGTCAAAAGTGAATAAGAAGCAAATCGACATTTCTTGCTCTCCCTCTGTATTCTCTGCCACTTTCCGCAAAAGACTGAAGCAAACTGACTGCTTCAATTGTGAGTCGTGCAAAATTGGATTTTCACAGTTTACTACCGAAATTTGGGATTCAACCGAAAATATTTGAATAGTTTTCCAAAACACCCACATTCTTTCCGTGGATAGAATAGGCAGTCACGTCGCCGCATTTGTGTACTTCCCAAGTAGATGTGACGAATTGAAGTCGAAACAGAAACTGGAAAACGTAACATAGGTGTAAAGTCAAAGTAGGTTTGCTTGAGCATAGCGTGATCTGGAGCAAGCGGATATTTTCGGCCGGAATCAGCAAACAAATCAACAAACTTCGTTATTCGGGGACGTTTCTGAGTAAAGCCAAAGGAATAAAAGCTGTTCGGTCTTTTGGTCGTGCATAGCAAAATGGGAGGGCTGCATGCCCAGATAGTATCACGTTTCCCATTATCGATTTCAAACTATTCGGTTCTCTTCGGCAAGGTGAAGAAGCCTTGGAATGATAAATTGAAGTTTGTAGTTCTAAAGATTGTCAAAAGCCAAAGTCCAAAATATGTGAGCCAAGAGTACGTATCATAAGGACAAGGCTATTTTTTCAAGGGCTTTTATCAAACCGACAGTCGGGTACCCTTTACGTCTTGATGGGACGCATACTCGACTATACAGTAGACACCAGCACACTTGCAGGGTCTTCTGATCTGGGGTCAGAAGAATGCGAGGCCCTCCGCGATAACACATACACGAAAGACAAGGGACAAACAATCATGCCCTAGGCGGGACTCGAACCCGCAACCGAAGCGCTGAGCCGACACACGCTGTTAGTCACCTCAGCTATCTACGTCGGCACAATGATCAATTCCGAGTACAAAACTGAATCGTCTCGCACAGAAATATCCACAGAGGACGCGACGACGAAATTGGCGCGTCCGTTGACACCGCAGCGGTTGATGACGGTGCATTCCTCCTCCGATGAAGAGGCACTTCATTTGCTGTTCTTGAAGGCAATTCTTGTTCTTGGAGGGGCAAGTTAGTACATTTGCTAAGCACATGGGTTAAGTTGCTTTTATCTTCTTTATGTACGTTTTCCATCAAATTATATATATATATATATATATATATATATATATATATATATATATATACACATATACGTATGTATCTTTGGGACACGAAGGAAATGCGTCTATGACATTAACCTAAAGAGAAGAAAGTTGCCACTCGCTTCCTTCTCTGATCGCCTAGATAACGAACGTCGGTACGTCCTGCTTCAAAAGTACCTTCACCACTGCTGTACTTTTCTCTCATTCGTGAAGTATTTACCGATCACATTTCTCATTCGTCAATGAATTTCTGCTGCATTGCACCCTTCAGCATTAAGAAATCGAATGACAGCACTCACTATACACTTGGCGGGGATACTCTAGTGTTCTAGAGACATGTTTAAGTGTTCATTGCGCGATCAGAACTAAGAACTGCCATGTGACGAGATCGATAGGCATTCTGAAGTCACTGTGCAACAACTGCGCACAGCGTAATCGGAATTTTACTGTGGTTTTAATTTTGCGACCAATCGGACCTTGAAAAAACTGGTCTTCATACAAGGATTAAATGACTGAACTAAATTAGAAGCATTTTCTCCTGTTTGTTCAGTCGGGTTGGATGCACATGCGAGCTAAAAATATTCGGCATTTGACGAATCAGTGCTAGATTACAATAGTAGTGACTGGATTTTCAAGTGGAGGAGTAGAACTTTTCGACGCAAGTTCTTCCAAATGCAAAATCTCTTCTTCCATGATAAGTCGTGAAATTTCCTTGTTGTGATGGCTTGTCTACGACGAAAAAAATGTTTTGACTGTTTTGCAGTCTGCTGCATCACATTCAGTCGTCTTTTTACTTTCAAAATATTTTATCATATCTGACAGAAGACTGAAGACTGTAATTCTGAACGACATTTTCTAGCGGGCTTTTGTTTCCTTGAAGCCACTCTTCGCTTCGAGATTTATTGCCGCTCTTCGCAGCTGTCTCGTTTTCGTTTGAGTAGATATAATAAATTTGGCACATGTGTGTCTGAGCTTTTCCCACGTTTTTTAACCTCTTCACCATAAACAAAAATATTTATTTTAAAGGTTTTTAAACACCGATGATAGTTTTAGCACAATTTCCCACAGCTTTGGAAATGGATTTTCAGCAGTGAGTGCAATGATGACTCAGGTTTGCCAAGTTACATACAAAAAATAGAAAGTATATCTACTCGAATCTACAACGGCAATTTGGAATCAATCCGCCGAGGGGTTTAAAAAATGGGCTATTCTGTAACTGTACTGACGGAATAGCTACATTTTTTAAACCATATTTTTTGTGTTTGAGGGGAGAATTTTAAATAAGACTCTGTGCTGCAAAAAGGATTGTGGAAAATACTTTCCGCATTTTGGCGCAAAAATGGCGAATATTTTATAGACGAATAGAAAGGTAACTACTACAATACTAATTGAAAAGACGACGTACGTATTGCATAACGTTTTACGCGATACAAAATTAGATAACTATTCTTCGAGGTTTTAGGGCCGCCTGAGCCTGTCCTGGAAGCCTTTGCTGATTTGCAGAACGATCCGAAGAGTGAAGCAGCAATCGCATTTCAAACGCGGGAACAGTTTGTAAATTATTTTAATTCTGAACTGTAAGTCGACCTGAAGTGGACCCTAACTGCTACATTTTCGTGTTCTGCAATGTCGAGAATGGAGTTCCAAAGTGTGTAGTGAAACTGTATGAGTACTTTTGAGCAAGTGGGAAAAAAATGATTTTTGCATCTTTGTTTTTTCAACATCTGCCTTTGAAAGTAGACTGTACTATCTAGATATTAATAATAAAACACTAAATATTTTCGTGTTTCGTTAATTTTCTTCCCAATTTCATCTCTTGTCCCATCTTCATATCTTTCCCTTATTTCATATGTTCTTGTAGTTTTGTTGCTGAAGGTCATAAGAAATAGGAAATCTTTTTATATGTAGTGGCGGATTCACGGGGAGGGGGGCATGAAGGCCCCAGAGACCTAGAGTGTTCGTTTGTTATCGTCTCTTATTTGGAAAAATCGATTCAAATATTTATGTTAGAACTATGTAATTATTTTAAAAAATACATTGTTTAGTGTCACGTATACACCACAAAAATATGCAATATAATACCAAATGTTCGTTATTTAACGAAAATCTATGAAGATCCCCACCCAAACGATCCGCCCCCTGCTTATATGCTCTATCAGTTTTTCAGTCTTCGACGGTTTCCACAGCGAATCTCCAGCGGTAGAGGAAAGAGCGCGTCCGACCGCGAAAGGAAATCCGCTGTGAATTAAATGCTGCAATTCCGCTGCTGCCGCGACGTTCGCTCGCCGCGCAGGTCTGAACGTGCTGATAAGCCACCACGTGACGGAAACTTCCGCTACGGGTATTTCGCGCCGCTCTGTGGGAGCCTTAATACTACCCTTGCACTTCGCTTTCTGCTTAAGTTCTAAAGCATTTGATGGATAAGCGACCTCTTTTACAAGAAATATCACCATTTAACATCCATACGTACACTACACAACAATAAAGCACAAAGAAAAGGGGAAAGATGTGTGAAATATCAAAACTGCATAAAAGAAGAATAAACAAGAATATTTCAGAAGAGAAAAAGCATGACAAGATTATCTGAAGTACAGCTTACACGTTGAATAGGGACCATACACATGGATCGGAAACACTGTTAATTAATTTTGTTAATTATGTATTCAGCTTATACAACTCAGTGACCATCTGTGTAGAAAGAGACAAACGTTGCATTTACTTAAAGGAAGTTGAAATGAGCAAGATAAATGGTAAAGGAAACGACGCGCATAAATATTTACGTCTCACACCGAACATACATATTTCAAACAACATCCATATCCGGAATATGAAAATACTGCACCTGAATCAGGTCTCAAAAGGAAAACACCGAGGGCACAGTCTTATGAGAGTCATGTATATACGGCAAGCATGAATAGAAATACTAAAGAAACAACCCGAGAGAATAAAGAAACAAAACGAGATCTAGGAATTGAAGCAATGAAAAGTATACCAGAATTGAAGCATGAACAAATTTGAAAGGAGACGATAGAGAACGAAGGAAAATAGTGGAGCCACAACAGCACATTCTTTCTTACATTTTTGAAACATTTGCAATTTTCGACAAAAAATCCACAAAACGTTTTTGAGAAACTATTTTAGCGCAAAACTTTTAAATTGCGTTTTATTCATGCAAAAATTTCGCGAAAACAACTTATTTTCAAAAAAATGTATGTGACCTTATTTAATGATCCATTTTCTCACGTACTGCTGACACACTATAGAAGAATACTTTTGGAAGTAAAGTGTAAAACAATACCAGCCAGCGTTCAATATAGTCTACAACTGACATAGGAAAGAAACTTAATATCTGTCCTGGAAAACAATAGAAAATCCTTGTTTGCGAAAGCATATTAAGCGTACTTGCATTGTGTATTGTAGGTAGAGGCTAATGAGTATGCTTCATGTTTTTCCTTTCTCGCAAACTGCTTACGCAATAGGGATAAAGTATTGTAATGCTGCAGGAAAAACGGCGATTTTTCAACAGAAAAACTGTTATTGCCAGGCCCGAAGAAAAAGTGGACATATATTATTCCTTAACGAAGTAAATTACTTTCTCATACGTGTCGTGTAGTCACAATCCATGTTTTGTGGATCCTTGAAATCGAAAAATCCATTGACAGTAAAACGTCTGGCATTTTCAGGGTATTTTATGTGAAGCTTGAACAGTTTCAAAATTTTCTCACAAATGGCTTCACGTACTTTTATTTTTTCCTTAGATAGAGCAATAAACGTTTTAAAACATTGCGCAGATCTCATTTCCGTTAAACTTTCTGATTTTCGAAAAGTGTAAAAGTTCATATTTCTTTTTCAATCAAAATTTGTATATAAAACCAGGATTGTGAGTGAAAGTGTGAGTGTGGCCGGTTGTCCTTGGTTATTGCGCCTCCACTACCGCTTCTAGAATGTTCAAATATTATTGCATCGCGCACGTGGAAAGGCGATAAAATCGATGAATCCGGGGTGATATCCAGTCTGCACTGTCCATGTCTAAATCAGGTCTATCTAGTGGCGGCTCTGGCACGTTTCGCAAAAGGAAAAATGTATGAAGCCAATTGTATGAAGTTCTTCAAATTTCAACGTACAACAAATAGATCTGTCGATTCGTTGTAGGATGAAAGAGAAAGATTTATCAGTTCGGTTTTCGAATGAATTCCTTCTGCCCAAAATATGAGATTACACTGGGCTGCTCTGTCCACGTCTGGCCCTCTGTTCTGACCCTTGCCTGCTAGAGTACATTACATGACTCACTGCCATTGGCGTGTTCTTCTGTTTTAAAACGAAGCCAATAGATACGAGTTCAGGGGAGGACATTCTCCCCTTCTGCCATATAGCTCCATTATAAACCGTTCCCTCTTCTCGCCGAATGAGCACTGAGAGATACAGACGATTGACAGACGAAGGGAATATAGGCGGAGAGTTCCTCTTCATAGCGACTTCAATTCACTGCGATCGTTTTCAAGTAGCTTAAAACCGCGAATAGGTTAAACTCGATCGTAATAAATTTCCTCATCGATATCAACTCAAAAATTGTGTACTTTTCCTCCAACACCAAAGCAAATATTTTATCTAGTAAATGCATCCGAGCGAAGAAAATAAGAAAGGAGGAAACGGAGCATATTCTTTCTCTCTCCGTTTGATGGCGGGCGTGTGGCGGAGGGCAGCGGCCGCAGGCAAGGAGGAGCGGGGGGCAGGGCGTCGGCGCGGCCGGAAGCGCCAGCTGCGTGTTTACTACCGTTTCCGGGGCCGCGCGTTGCGTAAGGCGAGTGGGGAAGGGCGAGGGGCAAGGCGAGGCGAGGCGATGCGAGGGGGCCGCCAAGGCACAAAAACCACGAGAAGGAAAGGGGTCCCCGTCCCCACTGCTTCACCACACACGCAGTTCAACTTGTGTATTTCTTCACTTCTTCTCGGCTACCACCAAATCGTTGAAACGGATTGAAAGGAACCAGACATGTTCTTTCAGCAAATGCTACATCATCTTCCTTTTTATTCTATATACCACTCTCAGATCGGTCACGTGTTAGATGAATTGCTAACGCTCCACCAGCGGACAACCAGATCTTTTCAATTCACGCAATTCAACTTGTGTATTTCTTCACTTCCTCTCAGCTACCACCAACTCGTTGAAATGGATTGAAGGGAATCAGATATTTTGTTTCAGCAATGCTACATCATCTTTTTTATTCTCTATATCACTCTCAGATTGGTCACGCGTTAGATGAATTTGCACCTCAAGTGCAAAGTCCCTCCCGTGATGCTCGTTACAGTCGTAAAGAGTCTCGTGTGTCATCAACAGAGCTGTAGAACCTGTTCCCTTCCTCGAGGCGTTTCCTGCGTTGGTGGAGAGGGGAAGGGTGGCGAGGGGAGGCAAAGGAGGAAGAGGAGTATTTCCCTCAGAGCACTGGCCGGACGGCGGCGTTCAATTCATGCTTCGCATCAATTGCTTATAGTATTGTGACGTACTAGAAAGAATAACACAGCCGACTGTTCTGTTTGATATTTACAATATATTTACAATTAATGTATAAATATTATAATACAAAATCTAACCCTTTGGCAACCTTTCAATTCTCTTAGCCGCGAAACCCCGCGACCGTCCCTAGGCCCAGCCCAGAACCACTGCTTCGGAAGCAGCAAAAAGCAACGCGAGGTGCGAAGCTGTCGGACATAGAGTCCCGTAACTAAACAAGTTACATGGCCTGTCGCCAAACCGATCTTCGACCTGAAGATCACGTGCAAAGATAGCACTGAAGATACCCCTCGTCTTTCGACACTCTGCGTATCCCCCGAGGCGCCTGTCGGCGCAGCCTTAAGTATCCGTCGGCTCGCCCCCACCCTACAAGCGGCGGGCGTCATACGGCTCGCTGGCCAGCCCTTCCAGGGCTGCAACCGACATCACTTAGACTCGCGTCCGCGCGCGTCCTTTTCTCCCAGTTTTTTGCGTACGGGGATTTTCCAGCCGGCGCGGCGTGGCGCTGCCGCCCTTCACCCCCATTCCACCTCCGGCTTAGAAGCGGGTTTCCCCGAAGCGGCCCGACGCTGCGGCGCCGTACCACGCGACGCTACAATATAATATCAATCCAAATACAAAGTAGTACAATTATTCATTATTTAGTTCTACAACAAAGTTCACTCATCTGTATGCACATCACACTCAAATATTTTTTCACAAAAAACTACAGCTCTTACTGCACCAAAGCAATGAACAATAGTCCTGCATTAGGGCGTGTCGCCTCCTCAGACAAATCTGCCGAATCGCTAACCATTCTGACCTTTTAGTAATCCCATATAAGACATTTGAAGGAATGATGTACAATAATCATTAGAATAATTTAAACAATATTCACGCAATTTATACCACTAAATCGTATTTCTGGACCCTTTCATACATCGTACGTTGAGATAGTATCGTATGTAGAAGACGTGTAGAAGACATTACATACATAGAATATGAATGAGCAACAATACAGGGAACCCACACACGCACGTACCGTGTACACTTCCTCTCTCCCAGCGCAGAAGGGTTAAAAAGGCGGTGTACAGGAAGGAGCGTTATATTCTTCAGGATGAGCTACAATTTACGTTGAGAGCCGACTACTTCACACACAGAGCGGCCCCATTTCATCCTCCTTCGCTGCCTCTGTTTCCCCATGCCTCCTAGTCCCACAGTCGCCAGAGACATCCACGATGCCGCGAACACAAGCATTACTGAGAAGGAGGGAATCATTAATACAGACAGCTCTTTACATACGAGAAATATAACTATTTCGAAAAAATCAAAGTACTAGAGTCACCGAAAACTTGAATGAAATCCTTCCCATTCCTGACCGATCAAATGCATAACAATCATCCATAGAAGGTTTACAATCTATTACATAAAAACGTATATGTTTATGACCCGAAACTTAAAGTAGCAAAAAGCTGACATTATGTCCACAGAGATTCCCGATGAGACAAAAATAGAGGTGAAGCTTTCTAATTCAATTGTCTCATTTTCCATAGCTGTGTGACGAAAGAAATGCTCGTTCACGCCAAGTATGCTAGAAACGGTGATGTGAATAGTATGATGTCATATGTCATGCATGTGAATACTCTGATGTCATACACGCTACATGACTCTACCCCCTGGCGTGAATAATAAATAAAAACCGAGCTCCGGAACTCCATTAGCTGGCAAAAGTCGTATTAATCCGACCGTAAAATGCCAAAAAACAACACGTTGTTGGTATTAGTATTTGAGCAGGTAAAACAGCAAACAATGTGCCGCCTTTGGAATCATTCCAGACTTGTATACAACCCATGCTCATGATTGAAAGATGAATGACAGACTTAGAAAAGAGCAGACAAAAAGGGAGAGCTACTTGGGTATTTTCAATTGGCGAGTAGGGCGTGGCAAGAGGTCGATGAGCGAACGCTCCACGAGCTGACAACCAGGTCTCTTCGTGAGGAACGACCTGCAAGCGCCAACTCTCCTTCTCCATGCACGAAGTACCGGGCACATGCAATGTGGCTGGGCACCGAGGCATCTACGCCCACCCGGCGAGGCGGGACGCTGCGTGGCACAGGGCGGGGACAGAGACGGATCAGGGGCGGGAGAGGCACAACTGACGCATAGAAATATTTCAAGCGGCGCCGTAGACGTTGCTGTGGAGGAGAGGTTCTAAACTGTCGTGCATTTGTCTTGCATTCTTTTTCGTCTCTTTGGAAATATTTTCACTTTGTTGACGTTCAACGAAGAAGAAGAAAGTTATTTAAAAAAGAAAAACAAATGAGAAAAAATTCAAAAAAGAAAGAAATATAATAGAGAAAACGACAAAAATGGCATCAGGGCATCAATTGATGTCACTGCAATGCCTCTAACCGGGAGGTTCTAGGGTTCGAGCCCCGACTGAGGCAGGTGTTCGATATGATCTTGTCAGCTACTGTAGGGCGAGTTCAGCCGTTGTCTGGAGGGGAATTCTAAGCGCCGGCGGCTCTGATCGGTGTTTGTTGTTTTTTTTCGATCAACACCAGGCGATTGCCACAGCAGTGCCCTACCAAACGGGCCACGGACCGCGCGCGATCTTTCCTTTCTCTTCATTGTTCTATCCTCACCCCTTACATACACTTACATTTACATGCACGTCACTACTACACATTCCTGGAGACCTCGGGATCATAGAGCTTGACCCGGCTGGGGTGGTGCCACGCTGGTGGGAGATACCTCGTCATAAATTCCATGCAAGGTCGGCGTGGTCGGCGCCGGATCTCACCCTCTAGTGCAGGAAGATCACATCCACCCTCCGCGTCAAAAACATTCACTAAATTTGAAGAAATAAAAAAGAAGGAAGGAAAGAGTGAAAAAAGACAAAAGAAAAAGAAACTAGTGGAGACGCGGAAGGTCACAGACTTTATAGTAATAGTTAGTTGCATTATCTCTCCAGTGTGAGTTATCTTTTCGGTTTAGCCCCACCCTGTTCTCATCTGACATCTATTGATGCCCTATTTTCCCCACCTTTATTCAATTTTTCAGATACCTAATAGAAATAGGAATGATAATAAAAGGATAAATTCTGGTCCCTTATGTACATTTTCACTATAAAATTTCGAGCGGTTTTTAAGAAAATGCCGTTTGAACGCTTCTGAAAATGCATATTTTCAAGTTCATTTTCACGCAAAACCTTCGAGTTTTCAAGAAAATTCATCAGAAGTTATTTGAAGCAATTACATTGACAAATGCAATAATGTATAAGAAAGACCCGTAATGTAAATGTTAACGACTGAAAGATATTTCGAAAATATTACATTTGTATATTTTTTAAAACAAAATAACACATCAATGCAGCATTTATGTCATGTTTTTTGGTGCATTTAGCAGTATCTGTATAAACATGTAAAGAAAGATATTGGAGCCGTTTTCGAGAAAATCTTATTTTTAATATTGCCCTTTTTTAACAAAAAACTGCGAATATTTTCGAAACAATGCACAAACTGATGTCAATAATACTATAATAGAAAAGTGGCTTACCAAAGTCTCCAGTTTGCTTCATCTATCATTAGATGAAGCAAACTGGAGACTTTCATATTCCTGTTTCCCTCGCACTTAAAAATCCGTGAAATAGTTTCTTACGATAGGCGTAGCATATTAAAAAAACACATTTGAGTTACTCTTAATTTTATAATTATTGTATGTTAATGGAACTGTGTAGAACCAATACATAATTAACACACGAACCTCTTTTCAACTAATATAATGATTCCAAATAATGAACTTGAAATACGCGTCACTATGTAAATTTAAACTACGAGTACAAATATTCTATATTACATTATTCTTCCAATATTCCACTTATGAACCACAATTTTCAGCGCACTGAATCATTGAAACATTTGATCTTGCCAAAATAAACACATTGTTTATCCAAATGTCTTGCAGAGGTAACCGATTTCATGCCATCACTTGCCACTTCGTAAGAACGCGAAGACGCCAAGTGCACATTTTCTTTAATATACATTATATGTTTAATTGACCAATTAATTACGAACAAACCACATTAGCAAACACATAAAGATTTATTCACTATATAACCAAAAATATAGCATCAGGTAAATTTCAAAAATTTATTCCAGTTGTTGCAACAGTTTCGGGGAATAATTCTTCCTCATCATCAGGAAATTAAAAATCAGCCAAACAAGACATTCAGAACATGAAAAAGTTAATGAAATACTAAATTCTGTAAAACCACCGGGGCTAATTGGAACGGTCATGCTAATACATTTCTAAACTATTTACATTACTTACTATACTAGAATAAAAAGGACGACTGTGTATGTATCCCAAGCTCTGAGTGTCGTGTGACACAATCATGTTACATCTACATTAGTATATTAATTGATAAATTTATTAGTATTTTAATAAAATAGAAAAACTGGAGAAGACAAATACAGTAAATGCAAACTCCACTAAGAACAGCCTGTGTTACTACATGTATCTTTCGAAGGAGACACATGTATCGAAGCATGCATACAAAAACTAGCTTACATACAAAAATATTAATTTTTCGTATGAAAAATATTGTAAATGAAATAACAGTGGACGATAGAAAAGAATTCTACGGTAGTAATAATGAAAATCAAACCTTTTTCTTGAGAAAAGCCATTACACAAATTCATAAAGTTTGAATATTCATACAGTACATTTTTTTATGCGGGAATGCAAAAAATTCAAACGAACGTGTTATGTTGGCGAATGCATTCCGAATATAAACAAATCCGTCCTTGAAAGTCATAGCATCACTCATTCGCGCCCTTTGGAAGTCTCAATTTCCACCGAGAGAGAAGGGAAAAAAACGAGTTGTGGGTGAATCGTATCCCTAGCCCACCCGCAATCTGCACGGCGCGTGGATCGGGCGAGGCGTGGCGGGGCGGGGCGGGGCGGGGCGGGGCGGGGCGGAGGGGGTTCGCTGACCTTTCGCAACCGTCGCCGCCCTTGCCCCCTTGGCCGTGTGGGCGTGGCCGCGCTGCCGCCGATCGATGGCCCCTCCCCTCCCCCGCCCCCGCCCCCTCCCGCGTAGCCAGTCAGCGCAGGCGCCGCCGCCGCCACGCGGAAGCAAAACACTCCGGAACTCACGGCTCCGACAAACATTTCCAGGTTCTGAGCACGAGGTTGTTTCTCTTGTTTTCAAAAGTACACTCCTTTAGTCATTATGACTGCTCTTCGAAATCGTCGTAGAAACTTAAGATGCTAAAGTGAGTAGTAAATTCGTTTATCTACCTTACCTGTAAACAAAAGGGTTATTATAAAGTTTCTTCACGGCGAAAAATTAATTAAATCAAAAGGCAAAAACGTAACGTATGTGTATAAAATGCACGTACACCCAGGCAGAGATTAAATGTTCATTTGCTCTCAAATTCGCACCTCTCGTATTGCTTTCACGACGAGACATATAACATTCGTAAATGTGCATGTTGAGATGCCTCAAGAGCTGTGCAGTAGCAGAACATATTGCGGGACTGAGAGCATACTGCAAGCAGAGTAGTTGCAGGGGCTTGAGGCGACCAGCTATGCAGTGCTGCGTTGCAGGTTTCTGCTCGGGGTCGAGCGGCAGGAACTAGGTCACCCTCTCCCGCCCTTCCAGCGGTCTAAGGTGTTCCCCAAGGATCTTTCTGGAAAAGAGCTTAGCAAACGCGAAAGAGACGGTCACTGCACTCTCATAAGCAACGACTGTGCTAGGGTGCTTCTTCTTGGACGCTGATTGAATCACGTAGCAAAGTGCAAAGGTAAAAAATGTTAGACAATAAAAATCAGAAATCCCTGATAGATTGAGAGATGGTGATGGAAAATTGTTATGTGTGATAGGGCAGAGAAGCAGTAACTTCACGCACACGAGGAAGCGAAATACTGTGCTAGGGTACTTATTGGACGGTGCTTCAATCACGTAACAAAGTATAAAGGTAGAAAAGGGTAGATAATAAAAATCAGGAAACCCTGATAGATTTAAAGATGATGATGGAAGATTGTAATGTGTGATGGAACTGTGTCAACTTAAGAAATGACTACATGGCGTTTGCAACGCGAAATTAATGGACGTAGAACCACATTTTATATCACAACCACTTTTTACATCAAAACGCATCATAAAAACTTAAAAGTGATTTTAATATTTGATGTTTAACATTTGTTTGTTTGTTTGTTTGTTTGTTTGAGAAACGAGTTATAGTGGATTTATATAAAAAGGGTTACGTCGATCGACAACCACGTAACTTGTAAGATTTCAACTCAATTGCATTTTAATAAGAAATATCTCTACATACCAATTGAGGAAAAGTCACTCATTGTCATTTTTAGAGCAACGTCTAATCTGACACAACTCAATTTTTGAACTGATCACCAACCTTCCCAATCATTGCCACCTCAAACTAATTTTGTGCATCAAAATATGCTACTCAAAATGAGCGACCCAAGCTTTCGTTTAGTTTCAGCCACGAGGCTGTACAATAACTTGAAAAAGAAGGATATTGAGACATTATTTTGGAACATTTCACATTGCAAATTTTCAAATAATGCGTAGTGTAATTTGACAAATATGATCTTCATTTCTTTGTATTTTCTACACATAAGAAAAGTAAGAAGAGTATCATATTTATTAATATGAACCTGATTCCCTAACCCTTTTTGTTGATGATGACGATGATGGAGGAAAGAGAGGCAGTGGAGACCCGCCGGAAACCCGTTCTGTTAAGCACAAATGTTACATGGATAGACGGTGCCCAGAGATGAAAGTAGAGGGGCTTGACCACTACTGCACGGAACATAATCACAGGAAAAAATAAGATGAATCAAATAACTATATACCGCACATGCATTGGAGTTTGTAATCAGAAACTGCTGGACTTTACCAAGTGACATTTACTATTGAACTATTATGACTGGGACAAGTGGCCGAGCGCATCAACTGATGTCACTGCAGTTCCTGTGGACTTGACTGTTCCTAGCTTGATAGGAGATCCTAGGCTCGAGTACCGACGGTGACAGAATTTTTGACCTAGCTAAATAGGTACATCGAATTCATTCGCTGTCTGGACGAGAATTCTGGCGGCCGGCTCGATAGTTTGCCATGGTTTCTCCGATCAACACCAGGCGAATGCCGGAGCAGTACAATAACAAGCGCGCGGGTCACGGACCGCGCGCGATCTTTCTTTTCCATTCCTTGCCCTATCCTATCCTACTCCTTACTTACACACACCTACTCTAACATATACTACTCTACCACACATGCCGGGAGACCGGTCGGGAGCTTAGAGCTTGTCCCGGGTGGGACGGTGCCGAGCTAGTGGGAAATACCTGGTTGAGGGAAACACCCTTTAGCCAATGGTAGGTCGGCGCCTGATCTCGCCATCCAGCGGGAGAAGATTATCGCCCCCATCGACGGAAACACAGGCACTACACTTACGGGACCAATGACCTTAGCCGTTGACACGTTCGGGATCACGCATCAATCAATCAAAATTGAAGTATACCGACATTTTCTCGATAGCTCTAATGCTGCTGTAAAACGCAAGGTCTCATGCCAAACGTAATCAAAGAGCGTGCACAAGTGCGCAGAAGGGATGGGCTGACCTCGTCGGCGTAGTAGACGTCGGTGACGGCGTAGCGCTGGCGCACGTCGGCGGGCGTGCGCAGGCGCCCCATCCACACGGCGTAGTCGGGCGGCAGGCGCGGCATGAAGAGGCACGACGCGCCGCTGTCCACGTGCACCGCGCCCAGGAAGCCCGGCTCCGGCACCCCGAACGTCCACATGAAGAACGACTCCTGCCACACACACACGCGCGCATTACGTCTTCACACTCACGCTTGCAAATGTACACTTCAAAGTCAGGGTTGTCACGCAAAATACAACAAAATTTTAAGAGCACAGTTCATATTTATTTATATTAGTACATGTCAATAGTACTGTTCTCTGTGACGTCTGAATACTTCTTACTTATTATACCGTTCGTGAACTGCAAAAGTGGCACAGCTCAACAAATCAGGGGTAAAGATAAAAGGGTTTGAAATTTTCACCTTGTATAGAAATGCATCATTCTTGCATTCACACTTCTGCAATTTGTTGGTGGAATACTATACAGTAAGATATGCTGATGTTGCCGTTGGAGAGTAGACCTATCTACAATTCTGGAGAGTGCATTAACTCAAAAATTTTTTTGAGTTGTGCTACCGTTGCAATCCACGAGCGATAATTTGTACACTAGAATCTTCACAAATATACACGCAAACAAATATATTTAACTTCAGTCCAAAATCAAATGAATGACAGAATACACACATTAAGGCCTCAGAATCTTGCATGTAAACTATTGGCGCAACACAATGGCTCAGACTTTCTCGGATTAGTTCGTTTCTAATATCTTTATTCTAACTTTGACCCACCATCTTCCCACCTGTCCCTAAAAGAGATGTCTTCTCAGTTGCTCAAATTTTCGGTCTCTGTGTCTTAAAGAATATTCTAAAAGAGTAAAATATGATTGTACATGCATATGTTCATCGAAAAATTTGAGACAACGTTCTTTTTTAAGCGCTTCTGAAACAGCGCAATTTTCAGCTCATTTCCACCAAAGACTTTAGAGTTTTCGAGAAACTTCATTCAAAATCATTTAAAGCATTTGTACTCACAAATACAAAAATGTATTAAAACACCAATAATGTAAATATTAAAGATATGAGAAGTACGCACTCATACTCACATGCTCAAACCTACCATACTTGTCGAGAGCTTAGAGCTCCTTCCGGGTGGGGCAGTGCCATACTGGAGAGAGATACCGGTTGGGGAAAACCCCACAAGTCGCCCTAGGTGGCGCCGGATCTCGCCATTCAGCAGCGGAAGATCACCGCCCCCTCCCGCGATAAAAAATTCACTACGCTTACGGGGCTAATGACCTTAGCAGCTGACGCGTCCAGAATCTCTAATCAATCAATGAATTGATAGAGTAGAAAGGTGAAATTGTAGTACATGATGCAAGTTAATGATGCCACCATCGCTTCAAATGCCTGTTTTTTAGTGACTGTGCAATTGAATAATATGTTCATTTGCAAGTAAAGAAATCAAGTTAGTTACCAGTTGTTTGAAAATAACTCTTCAGAAACAAACCGGATTTCCTTGCACAAACGATCTTGAATCTAATTTACAGAAATGGGGAAAGTGCGCATTAGGAGGCTGATTTCCCGAGAACCTTTGTTCTGCAGCCCAATTAGCACCGCATTCGTGGCCAGCTATCCATTTCATCTTGTCCTTGAGCATTATTTCGACCATGACGTGAATCCAGTCTTCATTACATATCGTGACTAGATCCAGTTTATAGGCACGTCAGAAGATCATAAAAATTACTAACTAGTTCGTCAACTCGTGGTCTAATATTTGTAAATTTACCATGTTTTAGTTTAAAAAGATCTGTAAAAACTACTAAGTTTCAAACTTTCTCACATAATTAAAATGACAATATGAATCGTAAACACAATCCATTCTTCACGAAAAAATTATGAGGAAAGATAAGCTAGTTAAAACAAAAATCAACTAACTCAAGGTCTCACTAGTACCTCATTCTTATGGAACTTCAGCGCAATTACCTCACCAAGCCGTCAGAATCGCCGAATTATTTGTTTTTCACTAGCTTTGTAGTTAGCATTGAAAAAGATCGACATTCGAATCCTAGAACCTCCCGGCCAACTGTACTGTACTGAGCTATCGCAGACGGTCACACCGCTCGGGATGATCAAGCACCGTTCGTCACCATTGTCCACCGCGGCTGCCCCCAAACGCGGTCACCAGCACTCAGCTTTTCCATCCACAAGCCAGCAACGATATATGACTAGAAGGAGGAATGAATTTTATGTATACCAGCATTATAAACGACCTTATCTGTTGCAAGAAATTGTTCATAAAAGGGACTTTTACGGCACACATGCTGACGTATTAGATTTTACGGCACGAATCATTACGTCATCACACATTCAGCCGATCGCAGCGAGAGAATCGTGGACAGGTAGCGGTAAGAGGAACAGCCGGCCACCGTTTTCTCGCACGGATCTCAAATACCCGAGACGCCACAAGCACGTTGTTTCGCAAAATTAAGTTTGATTCTCTTGTAAATTTCTTCTTTCGCTTCTTACGTCGCACGTTTTCAAAACATGTACTCATGCAATAAAGCTTAACATTATAAAGTAATTCCAAAAACTACTATTTTCGCACAGAACGTAAATAAGCTTGTGTAGAGGGGAAGGAATGTTCCGGGAAGAGCTCGTTACTGTTGGCAGTCGGGGGCCACCTGGAGTGGACTTCTCAGAAGCTTCCGCCCGCAGTTCTGTTCCCCCGAGGCCTCCCGAGGCGAAGCACATTTCTTTGAGCCTTGATGAGGCCCCCAAACACCTGGAGCCTATCCCCTCCACCTAGGAAAAAACAGTGCCATTGCACGCGATATTTCAAAGTCAATTCTTTCTTGATTTCATCATCTTGATTAGATTTTTTAATATCTTTCTTGATACTATCTATTATTTTATAACAATACGTAACATATCGTATGTGTACTAAATTTCTGTAGTGTCATATCAAATATTGTATGACTATTAATTATATATAATAATTCATAATTTGTTCAATAATATAAAAAATGGGATTTCTTGATCTGATGTGTGATAAAAATTGAGGCGTGGAAAAACTTTTATTCGTGTAATTTTTTTAAATTCAGATGTTTTACTGAACATCTTACTTTACTTGGGGATAAATCTTTTGACCCACAAATGATTTCGTGAATCGTCTCATCTTATAAACTATTTGCTCGAGCTGGAGTATTAAAGAGAGAACAGGTTTGTACGGTCAACTCGCCGAACGTCCAGCTACCAGGTGGTTCAACGTTTTACATGACCTGAAGTATCTCTCATAAAATACACGTCATTAATTTTTTAAAATCCTTAAGTTTTAAAGAAAATGGACATCGTAAAAAAATATATATTATATTGCCTAAGAGCTTTAGCTGAAGTCGCTTCGCCACCCCCAGCCCCAGTCTCCAAAGACCCTATCCCGCCCCCAGGGGTTTCTTCAATTTTGAAAAGATCGTACGAATGGTTTAGGCGCTAATTCATGGACAGACGGACTTTTTAAAAAAAACCTTTTTCGGTATAAGGGGACCCCAAAACGCGTATTTCCGTTGAAATTTCGAAATAAATTTTCCGCAGCATTTCATAACTTTCTCTTAACTCCGTATATGCGTATGTATACGAGAAAATAACAAGCTACTCGTATTTGCTGGCATTGCTAGGTCCAGTTCCCATATTTCTACATTGATTTCAACCCGTTGGTGGCAGGGGGAGGGGGAGGGGAGCGGAAGGGGTGGGGGGAGGCTGCTTCCGCCCGCAGGCGCGCGCCTTGTACGGCCTCTCCGCGTCCACCCACGCCTTCCTCCGTCTTCCGCTGGCGCTCGGGCGGAAGTCGGCCCCAACGAGCGCAGCAAAACACGCCCAGCACAGCCCAGCCCAGCGGCACGCTTGCGGCGCCGAAAAACCTACTAGGGCCTCTCGTGGCACCTACTACTAGCGCCTGGAATGTAAAATTGACATTATGAAAGAAAATTACAAAACAAAATTTTCAAAAATCGAAAGGTTACATGAAAATAGTGTTTTTGTTGAGTTATTGAGTGCTTTTATCTCTATCAACACAAAGACTAGAAAGAAACTAGTGGTGCTACAACAGCTCAAACTTTCTCGCGTTATTTCTGTAATATTAGAAAATTCAGAGTACCCGCGGAAGGGAGGAGATCTGACTAGGAGATCTGACAATCAATCGGAGGGCCACCTCAGATTGATTGAATGACGTGTTGATTTGTGTGATGTATTTGATAGATTCATTACCGGCTCGACAAGTGCTAAGGTCATTAATACCGTAAGTGTAGTGCATCGATGGAGGTGGCTGTTAACTTCCCCCCTGGAAGCGGGGAGAAGCGAGATCCTGCGACAACATGCCCTTCGGTTTGAGGTTTTTTCCCAACGAGGTATCTCCCACCAGCGAGGCACTGCCCCAATCGGTACAAGCTCTAAGCAAGAGACTGATCTCCCAGCATGAGTGATGGTTTACTGCATGTAAGTATAAGTGTATGTAAGTAAGGGACAAAATAAGATAGGACAAGGAAGAGTAAGGAAATATCACGCATGGTCCTTGGCCCGTTTGTTGGGGTATTGCTCCGGCATTCGCCTGGTATTGATATGATCATAGAAAACTACCGATCAGATCACCCGGCCGCTAGAATTCTCCTCCAGTCAACGGTTGAATTCGACCCAACTATGTAGCTAGTGCCCCAAATTCTTCCGCCGTCGGGACTCGAACCCAGAGTAACTGCAATGACATCAGTTGATGCCCTGAGCCACCTAAGCCGACGCCACCCAAGCCTAAGCGAACGACACCATGTCGGCGCGTACGAGCCTCTTGTCCAACAACCGCGATGCCTCTCGACCGAAGCATTTCACTGAAGTTCGCTTTGGGGCGCGCCCGGAAATGCTGTCGTCCGCAGACTAAATTCACTTTAATTTCGCAGTCGCGACAATTCAGGTTTTGCTCGTGACGCGGCTAAATTCCTTAATTACTCGTCACTTTCATTTACATTACAGTCCATCCGCCTAAACCTGTTTCTGGCGTACCGGCGAAATACTGGCTATTATGGGAAATGGCGTCGATCGGTGCGCTAGAAATCGCGAACGACAGCACATGGCATTTCACTGATCAAAAATCAAAGAATATTTTGCGGTAATATTATTCCGTCAATCGAAGTTGCAAAATTCGTTCGAATCTTTCTACAGAAAACGATCCTAGCTGTCCATTTAATGTCGTCCCTCGCGCAAACGGTGGAACATTCTAAGTCAACCTAAATATTATTGATCTTTAAACTTTTCTCCAGAATGTGTCACGTGTACTCATTCTCTTGAGGATGATGCAAGTGTGTGATGGATATACAAACATCTTTCGTCCTTTTCATGACGCAATGCTTCGTAATGTGGAAAATGCCATCTCATAGTGAAAATGTTGAATTAAACATTAATTCACAATGAGTTTGCAAAAGTCACTCACAGTGGGTAGTTTGTATAAATCAGAAAATCTAACTATGACATGTGAAATTGTTCATTATCACCCTCAATTACGTTGCTTTTTTTCGCAAAATCCCGAGTTAAAACATGAGAATAATCAAGGACAAGGAATGAGGTACGTTATGTTACGGTAATTATCGAGTATTTGCCACTGATAACAAATGGTGTTATGATGACGAGTTCTAGGAAAGAGACAGTCCAACGTCTTTGCGTCAAGAGTCTAGTGAATCACTTGTAGAATTTGATAAGGCGATTGCTTCGCCCCGCACAAGAGCTTTCTTTCGAACACGCGGCTGATAGACATCTTCAGATCTCTCACGTCCTCCACAGCGAGAAGCAAAGTCCATGACGCGCCGTGCGTCACTGGAGGAAGGAGCGAATCCTCCCTTTGACACAAATATTTTGGACGTGATTTATCACGTTCCTGTATTTACTAATAGAGCCGTTGAAACAGGAGCCTAACTTGGGGACAAGACACAAATTCATTCAATCTATTAAAAGTGAAGTGAAATATTTGTTTCAAAGAGCGTATTAATACCATTATTATTATTATTATTATTATTATTATTATTATTATTATTATTATTATTATTATTATTATTGTTAGCGTATCGGCCATTTCTGATCACGCTTCTCTCTTCCAAGGCCCAGTCATATTCTATCCTGGAGAGAGATTAATGTGTCATTATGGGGATCAGCTTTTCCACCCAAACCGCTTTCGGACCGATGCAAATTATGAAAACCCCAGTCGGGGTGGCCGGCCCTGAAATCGAACCTGGCCCTCCCGACAGAGAAGTCAGCGCACTACGCCCTGAGCCATTTCACTCGTTTTATTATTATTATTATTATTATTATTATTATTATTATTATTATTATTATTGTTGTTGTTGTTGTTGTTATTAATGTCCATTAAGAACAATGCCAGATCTCCCCATCCCCACACTCACCGGGCAAAAAGTTCTCACACTCAGAGAGCCAACTCATTCATTCGCTGCCAATTCGACGTTCAACAAACGACATATTACAAATTAGTTACCGCTCCTTGGGATGTGCGAAAAACGAGCACGTGCAAAACTAGCACAGCCCTCTCTTGCATGCACGGCGAGTGCATGCCAGGCGGTGTCATGTGGCTCTTCCGAGAAATGTTGGAGGATTATTTTGTGGAATGGAAAGTGGAACCTCTTTCAAATTTGTTTTCACTGTGCATTTCTTTTTATGCATACTTCTACTTCTTATTTTCTCGCATACTAAAGTAAAATAGAGAAACTTTTGTAAAAAAAAAAAGGGCGATTTTTCGGCAGAATATTCGTATTTTTCCCAATTCCGACAACTTCGTTAATTCTTGTTCACATAATATAGTAAATTACTTCGTTTATGACATTGTATAGTCAGAATCCAAGTTTTATGGGTCCTTGATACTGAAAAAATGGTTCACAGCAAAAAGTCTGTCCGTCTGTGAATTACGCTAGCGGCTAAACCGCAAGCACGATTTTTACCAAATTGATGATCCGCGCTAACATGTATACGAGTTTACCTTCACTGTCGAAATCCCGGTGCTCCTCCTAGCAATCCTAACGATTTTCCCTCGTCTTGCAACGCAGGGTGGATAAAATTCGGAAGACCCTCGTCTTGCCCAACATCAGCTCGCAGGGCATGTAGGCCGGCAACTGATACACCCAAATCTCCGAACCATTTTCGACCCATGAGTGTGGTTCATCCTCCATCACAAGGGGTAAACTGCTTATGAAGCCCCGAAACTCCAATCTCACCTGCGTGACTGCCCCTCCTCAGGCTCCTGTTGTGGTCGCCATCCAGCGTCGACCTCGCATCCGTATCCAATGCAGCTGCCTCTGGCCACCACTGTCATTGATGATTGATTGTTACTGATTACGGGCACGTAAACTACGCAGGTAATTCCCGTTAACTTCACTGGTCCCGTAAGGGTAGTGCATGTTTTGCATCGAGGGGGGAGGTGGTGGTGGTGGTGGTGATCTTCCCCCGCTGGAAGGCGAGATCTGGCCCCGACCTACCGTCGGCTAGCGGGGTTTTCCCTACCCAGGTATCTCCCACCAGCGGGGCACCGCTGCAGCCGGGAAAAGCTCTAAGCTCCCGACCGGTCTCCCGACATGTGTGGTAGTTTAGTGCATGTTAATGTAAGGGTGTGAAAGTAAGGGATGAGATAGGACACGGAAAAGGAAGGAAAGATCGTGTGCGGTCTGTGGCCCATTTGTTAGGGTACTGCTCCGGCGTTTACCTGGTGTTAATCGGAGAAATCACGGAAAACTACCGATCAGAGCAGCCGGCCGTTAGATTTCTCCTCCAGACGACTGAATTCGATCTAGCTGTCAAGCTAGTGTCGAAAATCCTGCCGCCATCGGGACTCGAACCTAGGACGACTGAATTCGATCTAGCTGAAAAGCTAGTGTCGAAAATCCTGTCGCCATCGGGACTCGAGCCTAGGACCTCCCGGTCAGAGGCACTGCAGTAACATCAGCTGATGCACTGAGCCACCTCTCCCGGTGCCACCGATGCCGGAAGGTTTCCTGATACATCGCCATCTCTGCTACCATCGAATCGACTTCCTTTGTGAGAAGTCGTCCGTTGATGCGTACGTCCACCAAGAGAGCCACGGGAATGAGCACTTGTCATTCATATTCCCCTGCTCCGACCGCGAATAAATGGTGCCAGAGGCGAGTGTGGGGAACACACGAGCTGATGTGTTGCATCCGCAGACGAACCTTCCTGCCTGCTGGACATCCCGTGAATTGTACGTGAAGGGATTGTCCAATGTTCCCCCCGCGGATGCATCCGTATTGTCTCTTGGAGAACTTCCGCTGCCGTATGCGGCGTTGTGCCTTCTGACACACCCTGGCCACGTGTCCTTCTACTTCGCACACCGTGCGGAACAGCGAATCTGACGGTCTGCCACCTTGTGGAGGCCCACGAACCGGAAGCACAAAACCCGTTTAGGCTGAGGCCCCTGCCGCTCCTCCGGAACGATGGGCCCGCCGCCTGCTCACTCGGTAGACGCTTGTGGCGGCGGGCGCCCCTGTAAGGTGCCCGCGACTTGCCGCCCTCCCGCCGTGTTGTACAGAGGCGGGGTGCCCGTCGTCGTCATCTCCTGCACGTACTTAGTCTCCGCACAGGACGCTGTGTTCACGGTTGCCTTGCGTTTGAGGTTGGTTCGTCGAAGTAGCCTCTTCCGAAATGTCATCACTATACATCGGATGATTAGGGAAATGCCTATTTTACTCTAGTGAACTTATTTAAAGGCCGATAATAGATGTGCACGAATCATGACATATGACGAAGTTTTATTATGTTTATTTTTGCTTTTTTTGGTATTAATACATTTTTATGCATAAATGCCTTTTTTAAGACTTTTTTGCCTTTTATGTATTATTTTTATATACAATGCAAAGATATCGGAAAATCAGCCATGGTCCAACGTAACCATTGATTACGAAATCTTCAATTCACGTCTTGGTATTTTAAAATACAAGAGAATTCCTAAAAGTATACCAAATTATTTTTCTCCATTTTCCTATTTCATAAATACCAGACATGTTTTGACAACATGGTCGATACACGGAGGGCACCGACATTTTAAGTGGAAATAAATGTAAATTCCCAGAAGGTTTCAGTGTTGCTAGTGTTCAACTAAAATATATGCCAGTCACATCATTAGATGTTTACGTGCCTCCGCATTCAAACTGATTTTGTCTCCTAATCGTCGCAAATCTGAAATTGTGATCCTTGAAAAGTTACTGGTAATATGCAAATATTACTGGTTAATGCAAACTATTAGGAATAAAATGTAGAAGAGTTGTAAATATGTAAATCTAGTTTTACATTAAAATGTGCGAACTTGCTTTGTGCATTTAAGTTTACAAAAAATATAGGCAAAAATTACAAACAATTTTTTATTTTATTGTGTATGTAAGTTATGACAGTGCCTTTTTTTTCTCCTTATTCTTGAATTTTTCAGCGCCTTTTTAAGCGCCTAAAAGACGATTTTTTAGTGCCTAAACATCCGATGTTTAGTCATCACGAATGCCACGCATTAGCTAGTTGCGGATCATAATTATTATCCAGCAGCGTCCCAAACCTGCATTTTGCGCAGACCGCCTGAGTTCAGCCTCGCACTCCGCAAGTATGCCCTGCCTTCTGCTTGTAGTGATAAAATCTTTAATAGACCGCTACTTCATTCACTTGCGGGTTAGTTAACTGTGAGATAATTGTGACGTATTCGACTGCGTCTACTTCTTGCGGTTGGAGGATGTTCCACGCCAAGTTGAACAACGGTTCCCCGCTCACCGTGAAGCAGTGCGCGCGCTTCAACATCCGTGAACGCGCATGGCCACACAGTTGAACTTCAAAACCTACTCCCTCCATTGGCCGGGAAATGTCGAAAGGGCGAATGATCGTTGTCGTAACGATCAGTGGTGAGCCACCTGCGTTGCTCACTACAACGTTGCCTTTGGAGTTTGCCATGACCTCTCCTCGTTGAGAATTCCCACACGATAAGTGAACCGTTTGCCTCTGACCCGCTCCACTCACTTATTACTACGACCACACGTACGATCGCTTCCAAATTGAAAAATCCCCTGTCAACCTGGCTCTAGTTGAAGCTTTGAGATTTTGAAAAACATTCTTTTAAGTTTCGGGGTACTTTACATGAAGCCCTTCGGACACTTTCAAAATTTTCTCAAAAACGGCTCCAAATTTTTTCTTTAAATTTCTTGTAAGAATAGAGTAAAATACACTTATAAAGGTGACATAGGTCAGATTTTCATGGTTAATTCTAAATTTTCGAAAAATTCCAAAAGTTAAAAATAACTATAAAATTGAAGACAGAGATTTTTCCTTCAAATGAAATTTGTTGTCCATAATTAGTTCTTTCATTAAGATCATGTACACTTTTTTGAAAATTTTAGTAGTCTTCGCGCAATGGTGCGTGCAATATTTGCAATTTTAAAAAATTACAAAAACAAGATTTTCTTATAAACGGCTCCAAATTTATTCTTTAAATTTTTGGTAAGGATACTGCCAAATGTGCCCTATACGATGACATAAACGACATATAAATCTATTCGTTTTCTTAAAGAATCTTTTATTCTATCAGAGGAAAAAAATTAAAGGAAAATTTGAAGTATTTTTGAGATTAGAGAATGTTGTTAAGGCTTCTTGTACAATACTCCCAAAATCAAAATACACGTTTTAAATTCAAGAGGCTCCGACATCAGTTCGATCGATCGGGGCACACAGATTTTGATGAAAATCCTGGTTACATTTTAGCCGCTAGCATTATTCACAGACACACGGACGAACATATGTTTTGCCGTAATCCATTTTTTCGGTATCAAGAACCTATCGAGCGTGAATTCTGACTCACACAGCGTGTTAGAGGAAGTAATTTACTATATATAGGAACAAGATTTATCCACCTTTTTGTCACTAGGGCTCGGAAATAGATTTTCTCTCCAAACACGGTCTGTTTTCCCGCAGCATTACAGTACTTAGTCTACACTGTACAAGCAATATGCGAGAATGTAAAAGGGGCGGACGTTGGTGACTCTAGCTGCTACGTGCCGACCGCCGCATGTTTACCGAGTGAGGTTCCCTTTACCGCCCCGTCATAAATGCGTCACCCGCGCAAGTGTATTTTCTTTGACGCAAAGGCGACGCCCTCTGCGCCAAGCGGGGCCGCCTGCAGGTGCCAAGCGACGCGTGTGATCGCCCCCACACCACGCCAACGGTGGTATTACCAGATGGAGCTGGTGGGGCGATGCGAATCTGATGAGCCCGGACGTTTGGCAAAATGCCTATTTGTAATTGTTACTGTTTAATGACTTTTAACAATAGGAATCACTTAATTGTACTTCTGGAATTGTTTTAGTACATTTTAATTTTGCCTGTTTTACCTATTTTAACATCTGTAGCCTACTTTTACTATTTTGCCTTATTTTTGCCTTTCCTTTTTCCTCATTATTTGAACATTTCATTTTGCCATTTCTTTTTACATATTTTAACCTCTGATGCCTATTTCTGCCATTTTTGCCTTTTCTTCAATATTTTGCTTACTTTTTCTCCTGGCACCGGTCGCGATCAAGTTGGATATATATATATATATATATATATATATATATATATATATATATATGTGTGTGTATATATATATATATATATATATATATATATATATATACACAATATATAGAAGTTGGATATATATATATATATATATATATATATATATATATATATATATATACACGCACCTGCAAGCCTGGACAAATCGAAGGCACAGTAGTGTTTTGTCTTTCTGTGGAAGCAGACAATGTGGTAAAAATCTTAATGAACAAGGAAGATTATACCAATGATGATTTTTGATTTTTTCAATGAAGACGTCAGACATTGCTTGCTCACGAGCAATCCTATTCTATTTTTGGTATGACCACCGATCCTTTTGCGGACAGCTCTCTATATTTGATGCTCAGTGTTGACGATAACAGAAGTGCGAAAAATGTAATTGCATTTTCACTGATGCATTCCAAGTTTCAAAAGAGAAGGATTCAAAAGAAATTCGTAGCCATCATACCTCGTGGTCATGCGCAATCAAGATTACAAAGAAAATATCGTTTTCTTACACGTGAAGTGATAATGTAAAATTTAGAGTTGGAATAATTTTCATTATTAATTTTTTACACTTTCTTTTACTTGTGAGTTTTTGTGTTTACGTGCTTTTTGCACCCCTACTTTAGCTAGAATAAATGCCTTTTTGGATGCCTATTTTAGTAAAAATAAATGCCATTCTGCCTACCTATTTCAGGTAAAATAAATGCCTGAACTTCCGGGCTCTGCTGATAAATTACCAGAAGAGAAGCCCGCCGTTACAATAAAGAGACAAGTGTGATAAGTTACATCACGATGATCTTTTCAAGTTGAATCAATATCGAAGACAGTGTTGTGTTAGTTTCTTCTGAAGAGGTAAGGAATATTTTAGGCCATGATTTATAGCCAAAAACCTTCAGATATTTACAAAGCAGTTACTTTTCTTAACTTTTGTTCGTCTCTCATTACATTACAGACTTAGACTGGTTGGCTCACGGGCAGCGTCCCTTGGTGCGATCCCAGGTTTGAGTCCCGGTCGGGGGGAAAATAGAATTGTAGCTTTCTTTAAAAATCGTCTCAGTTTCTGTAGCTGTGTGACGAAGAAAAGCTCGACCGGGCGGAGTTTGCCAGTTACGGTGAAGAGAAATTTTCCTGCTCGTCACATAACTGTCTTATCCCCCAAGAGCGTGTTAACTTGGTCCAGACATGAACACCGTTAGCTAGCCTGCATAAGTTGGACAATCGGCCCAAAATGCCAAATACATACATACATAACATCACATCACAGTTTCAGGAATTCATCAATGCATTAGTTGCGCTCCACCAGTGGGTCAACTTTTCTGATCTACGATTGAGTTCATCGTTGCACAGAATTGCGTATCTATAGTATAGGAAAGGGCAGTTTGTTTATATTACATCCAATTGTCTAATCCGAAATGTTCATATTTAAGAAAGATTGTACCAATTTTTCTTCACTCTATTTACAAAAATAACATGAACATTGATTTGAATTGCTTTTAGGCATACATGTACTAAGTGCACAAAATATGTGAAAATTTAGAAAAAAATCATTTTGCTTTTGAACATGCTTGATTTTGTCGTAAAACGGTATAAATGTATACTTGTGTTCTGCATAAAATATTTATTGGTTTAGTTGTAGTAAATTAAACCGACGTATTTGCGGCTTGCACGAGCGAAAGTGAAACTGTTTTTATGCATTTGGCATTTGAGTCGATTGTCCGACTGCCGACTAGCTAACAGTGTTCTGAAACCTGGGCCTACTTTAATTTGCACGATTGTTGGCGAGAGAAAATATTATAAACAACAATAAAATGAATAATAATGAAACATTATGAATAATATACGTGTACATGCTAAAACTGTGACATATTGTTTTTTTTTGTAGAGAAGTATGTCATTTTACTAGAGGGTTAAAGCGTACCTTTGGGTGATGAAGGAAAGATTATTTAAATTGATGAACGTTTGTCAAGAGGTAAATAATTGAGGGAAAAGAGTAAAGGGAAATGGGCATTCTGAAGAACTGAAGAGTCAAAGCTGTTTTTCAAGGTTGCTGACAATAGAAACAATGAGGTTATTTTGGTAATTAAAAATCTTTATCAAGCTGGGAACCAATGTGATCCCGAATTTTTTGATATACTATAATTGTCTATAATGTTATTTGTATTTTTTCGCCAACCACTATTTTTCAAGGACCGTAAACACGTATTCCAACGCAATTGAAAGTAATTAAGCGACAATTTCTTCTGAAGAAATAATGGAAGTTATCTCCATCAACTTAATATTAAGTTGACGAAGATGACTTCCTTTATTTCTTCATGCAATTACGTCTCCAATATCACATCAGAATTCTTACAAACTAATTGCTGAGGCGTGGAATTAAAGATCAATTTCAAACCTTTTTTTATGAATACATGAAACGGAAAACATGTGAAGTTTCACAATGTGGCAATTCAGGAAAGTATTGGTATAACATAAAAAATACCACAAAAAGAGCATACGTCAGTCCAAGAATTTTATTTTTGAGATTACATTTACTTATTAATTTTAGTTATGAAGAAAGTTAAGTTTACGAGTGGGAAATTCCAATAAAAATATGTAAAATATTTTAGTGACAATGTGATTGAGGTAGACAGGGTATTACAACGTGGGAGCAAAGTAAGGAAGAGCGGGGCAGGGAGGGGTAGGGAGGGGCGGGGAAGGGAGGGGCAGAGCTGGGCAGGGAAAAGCTGGGCGGGACAATGCGGACCGGGGATACAATAGAATGGACAAAAGAAGGCCCCGTCGCAGGGCGGGAATAGATGGAATTCCTCTTCGTTCAATAAATAATTGTCATAAACATCCGGGCATCGTGGGGCACTTTATCGACTTTGAAAAGAAAGTAATAAATACTGCTTTGTAAATGATAATCACTTTCTGCGATTGTCAACTTAAAAAACACACGCCCCACGCTGCCCAAGTGGCTGGAAAGAGGGCAGCAGCGCCATAATTCGCCTGCGCAAGCACAACGCGCATGCGTCGAGTGAGGAGTAAAGCACATACGAAGCGACTGTTCAAAGCTTTTACCCAGGTCTTTGCTTAGAAGACGGCGCTAAGCCGGCCGCCCTCCGAATGTGCCCACTCAGGGAGCGCGAGACGATGCCGGAAAAGTGGGATGGAACAGATGGATTGCGAGGGTAACGAAGCACTTGTACCTAGTACCGGCACTTACTACCATAATGAAACATTCATTATATATTTATAGATGAAATGTTCCTAGGTAAACGGTAAGAGTAATTTAAAATATACTGTGTGAAATGTAAACAGTTAAGCAGTTCATATTTATCAGGGTAGGTGCTGCCTATTCCAAGGAGTCACAACTGTCCGGGTAGCATTTTTTTTTATATTTGAAGTTGTACCACAAAGGCAAAATCCACCTGAGACTAGGCTCGCCTGAATCATTTTTTGATTGATTGATTGATTAGTGATTTCAGGTGTGTCAACTAAGGTCATTAGTTCCGTAAGTGTAATGCATGTTTTTCCTCGGGAGGGGACTGTGATATTTCCCCGTGAGATAGTGAGATCCTGCGCCGACCCACCGTCGACTAGCGGGGTTTTCCCCGACCAGGAATCTCTCACAAGCGGGGCACCGCCCCAGTTGGGACAAGCTCTAAGCTCCCGACCGGTCTCCCGGAATGAGTGGTACTGTAATGCATGTAAATCAGTGTGTACGTAAGGGGTGAGGATAGGACAAGGAAGAAGAAGGATAGATCGCGCGCTGTCTGTGGCCTGTTTGTTAGGGTACTGCTCCGGCATTCCCCTGGTGTTGATCGGAGAAACCACGGATAACTACCGACGAGAGCAGTCGGCAGCTAGAATTCTCCTCCAAACAGCGAAAGAACTCGACCTAGCTATGTGGATAGTGTCGAGAATCCTGCCTCCGTCCGATTCTAGGACCTCCGGGTTAGAAGCACCGCAGTGGTATCAGTTGATGCCCTGAACCATGTCTCCCGGAGCCCGAATCGTAGAAGAATGCGGGAGTGCTCCCGTGCCAAGGGATGGACAGAAAGCGTCGGCAGCAGGGGAAGAACTGCGGCACCCCCGAGCGGGTCGGGCGTTCCCCAGGGCTGCGGTGCAAGGGCACCTGACGCATGCGCCGTGCACGCTCCTTGCTTGGGCATCGCGTCCGCCTGCGACCTTCAATTGACTTCCGGGAATCTCTATACTTATAATGACGCGCGTCAAGCCCGCAAATATTTTACAGCTTCTACATCATACACCCTTACAAAACTATGTGACATGCAACGGTAATCTAACTTCAGTCAACAGTATTACAAATGAACGTGCGAAATGAGGGTAAAGACGCTACTAAACTCTTTGAAATAAATGAATGAGTGGTAAATGTGAATGTAACAGACACTAATGATGACGTATACAAAACGAGGCCTCATGCATATGTAAGCCAGGATACTTTAACATGTCGCCAACTACTAGCCAACGCAGGAGTCCTATAACATACATAAAATAACGGATTTGTATAAAAATGAAGAACAAGTTTAGATGTACGATAATAACATATCTTCTTGGGAAGGATACAAACGAAATTTCATCAATTCGTTCCCTCTAGTCCCTAACACATATTAAAAAGAAATGAAGTGTAATACTAATACTTAATACTTATACTAATACTAATACCCTAATACGTATGTAAAAGAAATGCTCCACGTATGTTTAGTGAGCGAGTGGTTAGGGTACTGGCTTCTAAACCTCCCAGTGCGCGGGTTCGACCCTGGCTGGGGTGTCTGGATTTTCGAAGGACAGAATATCCCAGACAGGCCGTGTCCTGCTTGTGGCACGTAAAAACACCCTGGCAGGCGCGCGGCAAAATTAAATCCTTCCTGTAATTTCCCGTCCCCATGAGATCTCACGTTCTCCCAACCACAGAACCCGGATAAAGGTAACTGAGAGCGACATCTGGCGGAGAGAGTGAGAATTCCACCCACGGGCTTAAGGGGGAAACTTGCGGAGCGCGCCTGCTCGAAAAACGCCCCTAGACCCGCGCTGGGGATAAGCTTCACAGGAAGCCTGGGTCGATTACACGGGTGATGAACTTCGGCCAATGCCCGTGTCCCCGCGAAAATAGCAGTACTAGAAATAAATTAGAGATATTTCTGGATATCGCACACATTTTTTCTGATAAGTATGTGAATTCAGGATTGCCCTATACAGTTTTCATTTCAAGAGGAATAGAAGAAAAAATAATTTCCAAGAAAAATAAATAAATCAGCAAAACTTAGCAGGTCATCAGGGTCGTCCCCCAGCCTGTAGGCTAGCATGAGGGAGTCGAGGTAGATGAGTTTTCCACGAAAATAACAATCGTAATTGGATCATGTGATACATTTGCATGTATGACATTACGAGTGGAGCAACGAGCGGACGTGACACTCCAGGGGCCCTCTTGGCTTCAGCTCCCTCGTGCGTCACCGGCGAGGAATGTCACTCGGCGGCTGCTGACGGCTGCAGCCAACTTCGGAGAACCGTCCTTGTCCTGAGATCTTGACTACTTCTTTCTGTTGTATTTCATTTTAATAAAGGGTCGGTTTCTGAACGAAAGATCCCTTGCTCAGAACTTTACATCAAACATTACTTTGCATATATTACAACATAATAATTCTACATTTCGCATAATGGTTCTATTACTTGTTATCAAAATAAACAGGACGTAAAGTAAATAATTATATCAATCATAAAGTATAATTATAACAGTCGATAAAATCAATCATAAAGTAAATTACGTATATCAATAGAACCTTGGAAATTGATCCAGCTAATTTTAAACCAATATGTTCCTTCCTCGAATTCTTTTACGATTCCTGAAATGTTTGAATGGAAGTCGCGCTAGTGCTGCCTTGGGCCGCGCGTGGCAGAGGAGCGCTAGTGCAGCCGTGCGGGCAGCGCGGCGCGACGCGGCGTGGCGGAGCGGCGGCGTGACGCAGCAAAGGCGGGGTGGGGGCGGGGGCGGCGAGGAATGCGGCAGAGGGCGTCCACCCACACGAAGCACGGGGCCGCGCGGCGCGAAGCGGCACCCGGTGAGTGGGAGCGGAGGGGCTTCACAGTAGTGATGCGACTTCGACAAGAAAACATCGATGTTGCCAAACATGGATGTTCAAAACCGGGGGCGGTAGCTCAGTGCATCAACTGATGTCACTGCAGCGCCTCTGACCGGGTTCCCTTCCCCACGGCGGCAGGATTTTCGACACTAGCTTTTCAGCTAGGTCGAATTCAGCTGCTGTCTGGAGGAGAATTCTAGCGGCCGGCTGCTCTGATCGGCAGTTTTCCGTGGTTTCTCCGATCAACACCAGGCGAATGCCGGAGTAGTCTCCCGTGAAAAAAACATGCACTACACTAACAGGACTAATGACCAAAGCAGTTGACGCGCCCGGAAACACGAAAAAATCAATCAATCAATCGATGTTCAAAATCAAAACGATGCCAATACATCGACCAAAAACCATCGATGTTTTAAAATTAGTTTCCTAACATATGCGCAACAAAATTTAATTTGACAACGGCTGGATTTGTGAAAATTTAACTGAAAACAAAGTTGTACAACGTCTCTTTTTGTCCGAAATACAGGAAAGACGAAGGAAATACCAGGTCATCAGGATCATCTCGAACAAGGGATGGTAGTCTGCTCGATGAAGATAGAACAAAGCGCGTGCGTTCCGATCGAATACAAACATAAATTGGTACCATCAGTTATAGTTGCTTATTTTAACTTCTACAAAACTGTGATAATGGGCATCTTTCATCCACGAACAAAACCACTGAATACATAAAAACATCGAACCCAAAACATCGATGTTAAAAAAACAACGATTTCAATTGATCGATATCTAAAACATTCATGTTTTAAAACATCGACATCGATGTCACATCCCTACTTCACAGCCAACGTCTCCCTCCCTACGCGGAGATTGCTCACTGGCAGGATACCGCACGCAAAGAGGCTGCGGTCGCAAGATAGGGCGTGCGATTTCTAATCACACAACACTGTTCTCGAACATTCTTGTAGAATTCAAAACGTCTAATTTACATTCCGGTCGTCTAAAAATCTAACTTTTCATTTCAAAATATTGAAGCCCTTGCAAAAGCAGAAGAATAAGAAACAAAGCTGTCCAGAACTTATTGTGAATCCTCACTGACAGAGCATTAAAAATATCAAGAGCCTTCGGACAATTCAATCTTGCTTCACTCATTTTTTGGGGGTAAGGAGATTTGAAATACGAAAAAGGAAATTCAAATACTTTTTATTCATTTCATATTTCAAAACATATTTTAGTAGTAAAGAAAGTTTTAATTGTTAGAACTGCGAGACTTGATGATGCGGCTACTGTGTGTCACGAAATGTTACGTTTTTTAGTGTATTCACGATAATAAAAATAATTATATTTTAAAATATACGAGTGGGTTGATTGTCTTTAAGTATCCCGAGGATCCCATTGTTATGCAATAATGTTATTCTTATTATTGTTTTACGGAAATACGTCGCTCGTTGATATTCTCCTGTATTGGGGTCCTAGCCACGTATTCAGGAATTTCCAGAGACACCAGAACAGAATATAAACTGTGCCCTTAGCCTGGTCTTTTGCAGTTGGTATGCTACACTCTCATTAAGACCTAGGTGCTCAGGTCTTCCGTCAGGTCTCTGGATATGTGCCCTAGAGCCCCAGTTACTACTGCGATAATCGTGATACTCGTTGCCAGTCTTTTCAGGTCTATCTGAAGATCTCGATATTTCGATATTGTTTCGATTTCCTTCTGATTCACTCCGGAGTCTCCAGAGATGGCAAAGTCTAATGTTCATTCCTTCTTGACCTGAGGTGACGATGAGATTTGTTGGATTATGATCCAATCTGTTTATTTATTGAGATCTCAGCGTATTTTCATAGTGACGTTTTGTACCATCTTGTTCCTGTTGTGTTTCCCCATTGATCACTTACCTGTGCGTCATTCTTTCTACCAACATCCGGTTTTGCACGGTGCCCCCACTGTCATAGCGTTGCTTGTAACACGTCTGTGCAATCTTGCTGCAGGCACTGATCACGTGATTGACTGTTGTGTCTTGTTTTTTGTCCTCGGTAATCTTATCTAGTATGGCTTCAATAGACTTAGTGCTTAGGGTCTATTCTTAGGGTGCTAGCAACAAACCTGTCACTTCCTTATGAAAACAAGCCCCAAGTGAGATTCCTTTCGATTTTCCAGGCGTTTGTTTCCTCTATTTATAAACCAGGGGCTTCCCAACTTAAATAAACCCATACTTACATACTTCTTCAAGTCTTTATACCTTCCTTAAGTTTTGATGTGTTCTACCAGTGTTTTCTTTTCCGTTTCAAAATCTTGTTTATCTGCTGAAATCTTCTCATCTGTGGAGATATAAAGATTTCGACCTACTATATCTTATCACGTGACCCACCTGTGTACTTGATGTCCTATCTCAGTCACTAACGACTTGGATATATCAGAGCTCTGAAAACACGCGTAGCCTTCGCAAACGGATATTCAAGCGCTAATGTTTTCGCCCTCCTTGCCGAGATGCGGCCGCGAGCTGAGAAACGCGACGAGGAAAAGCGAGACGGTGCGGTGGAAGGGGGGCGGGGCGGTCGGCGCGGAAGCTGGCGGGCCGCCACGCGGACGTGCCGACGCGTGGCGCCGCCACATGGAAGCGAGGGGGAGAGGGCCCAATTGGCAGCGGAAGGCCGCGTGGCGGTCGACGCCATCTTGCGAGGCCCTGGCCCGCTTCATGGCGCCCCCACCCTACCCCATGCCACCCCGCCCCGCCCCGCCCCCTCGCCAATAGCTGCGGCGCGACGCGGCGGCGCTCGCGGTATCAACGTGTCAGGCCCCGGCCGCGCTCGCAACAAGGAACAGATAGCGACCCTTATCGGTGGCGGGAAACACGCTCCGACGCGTCCAGCAGTGTTTTGTCGATTTTCGATACGAACACTGTACAACACAATATAACTGAGGCGCTGAGGATAATAACGGCAAGTCCCAATCGACCTCGCATTTTGAGTCAGAAGTATGACGATAACTTCCTGCCGTGTACCTATCATTTGCTGAAGTATCAAATCAATTGGAATGTGACAAAACCCTCAAATGTCACCTTTAAAAATTGGTCCGGAGTGTAAGTGAACGTAAACGAAAACAGCAAAAGGTCATTTTTCTGTTTGTAAAATATGCCCCCCTTTTTCTTTAAATTTGTTCACACTTGAGGCATTCAGGTATACGACAATTTCTGACATTTTACGAAAGCCAAATTATTGACTTACCACTCCTCCCTTGTAAATATGAAACATGAGGTCTCTTTATATCATGTTAGCTTTAGAATCCAGAAAATTGAAAATGAACATTCACACTTTATGTTTCCTTAGTTATGTGTAAAACATTCCGTTACCTAATACGATCGTTGCAATTTTGTAAGTAACGTGAAATGTCAGTTATCACTATTTCCGCCCGAACGCCTCAATTGTAATTATGTAAATGTAAATATTTAAGTGGTTAGGCCGAAGAGCAGGTCTTACGGCCTGAACCTCGCCAGTAATAAAGATATTATTATTATTGTTATTATTATTATTATTATTATTATTATTATTATTATTATTATTATTATTGTTATTATATTTTTTCTCAAAACGAAATTCGGGTGGGATCGGCCAATATTATTCTGAGCGCCTCAATCCAAAACACGTGGCAACAGGATGAAGACGGCGCCAGAACAAACAGGTTCTTTTGTACCTGGAAGACGAGGGCAAGGAATCTCCGCCCTTCGTCCGCCCCCGGTTCCGTCTCTCCCGCTCGCTACTGCCCCCTCCCACCCACCCACCCTGGAAATAAACCACTCTCTTTTATTTGCATAGCCCCTGATTCCCCGCGCTCTTTCCCGGCTTTCACGGCAAGTTGATTTTAGATAAAGCGACATAGGAGTGCTTTCAGTTCATGCAGCAGTGTTGTGCTCAGCAATTCATTCTTGAATGCTATGTATCCTAAATAAGTTACAATATTAGTCACCTTTTGACCCACTTACTCTATTTAGAAACATTGGACCGCACATTTAAAATTACTTCTACGGGTACAACGTTGAGTTACCTAGTTTATACATACATAAATATTTACATAATATATACATACATATTTACTTAATATATAAATATTTACACAATATATGCATAAATATTTACTAAATGCACGGGAAGTGCTGACCTCTTGCGACATTTTGGACCTTAACCTAACGCGTGCCTGATTAAAACTTCCAGAAACATGCTTCTCTGAAATCAATGATTTTAGCACACATCCGCCTCACAGGTGCTTACGTCAGGGCGCTGAATCCTGCTTATAGCGAGCCCGTTACGTGCCAGAATATGCATTGCATTATCGGGCACTTCCTGCGGCGCACGTGCCTGAGGCCTGGGCGACCGGCGCACGGCCGTGCGAACAGCGCACGTTCGCAAGCAGATTCCGCAGGCGCCCTCGCCAACGCGTCGCGTGGGGGCGACCCGCTTTCTCTTCCGAAACCGAGCGCTCGCCCGCGCGGTTTCGCTTCGCTTGGCGTTTTCCGCGTGACGCTGCAGATTGAATCGACGCGACGCGACGCGACAACGCGATGCGCGGGACGCTGCCGGAACTGCCGCCGGGGCAAGAGCGCGAGAGCAACCGGCTCCCGCAGGATGCTCTCGCCTTTCAGCTGAGAATTCTCATCCAGGACGTTTTAACATACCGGAAATGACATGTAGATTTCGTTCTTATTTCGTTCGGCGTATGTAAATTGGGGACTACAAGGAAAATAAGTTTAACCCATACGTAACCCATGCGTAAATTGGGGACCGACCCAGAGAAGGCATACGTAAATTGGGGACCGACTACCTCCTCCCCTTCCAGGTAGAAATGGAAGGGGATACTTTATTTCCGAAGAACATTTTCGTAGCCATTATTTTTAAAATACAACTCCCTTATCAATTTTCGAGACATATATATTTACATATTTCTTTGGAGATATGCTTTCGTTAAAGTTGGTTTCCATTCAATTGAATCTTGAATTGATCTCAATTGAATTCAATTAAATCTTCAATTGATCAACATTGAATTGAATCTCAATTGAATTTCCGTTCATTTAATGAATTCTGCTTACCTTGCCATTTTTATATTCTTCCTTCTTCTCTGCTAATATTCTATAACGTTGAACATGAAATTTGAACAACCTTTTGGTGCTTTCTTTGCTTTTCATTTTGATATAGGGGAGAGTCTGGAAGATTTCGGCATAAGGAAAAGCTGGACTGTTGGGTGTCGGCGGCGGCGGCGGCGGCGGCGGCGGCGGCGGGCCCTAACGCGCTTACCTGTTCAAACAGTCCTTTCCCTTACCTGGGTTGCTTTGGTCGGCAATTTACATGTTGAATTAGAAAGTAAGTTTCGCGAGAAAAGATGAAGGCATTATTTGGTCCCCAATTTACATACGGGCTATTCGTTAATTGTCATGCGTTTTCGGTCCGAATCAGTGTTGCCAGGTAGTCTGAGGCATATCCCAATACCTGGTGCTGCGAAAACCACCAACACGTTTTAAAAAATAAAAAATAAAACACCAAATTCAATAAATGATTATTTCTTCTTTAAAATGTATGAGGATATATGAAAATTAAAGAAACACGAAAAATTGTTAATTGTGTATGAAAATATTTATATTTTAGATTAAACATCTATATTTGTAATATATAAAAATATGTATAAGTTTATTATACAACATAATAATATTGTTTAAGTTTTGTTTCTATAACTGTGCCCGTGTTACGAAATGGAAGAGGTAACTTTGTCTCGCAATGTAATGACGGGAAAAAAGATAATGATACTTCTTTGTAAAAACTTCCCTTCAACCAATGTTGCCCTCTTCTACCAATCTTTGGTTGTGACAATTTACCGCCCAGTTTTAAACAAGGGAATTCAGACAAGGGAATTCAATTAAGACGACTGACAGACGTGTAAAGTATGCCGAGTGAACCAAAAGCAGACAAAAAACTAACATTTTACAATTAACAACTTCAAAATCATGGACGAATCCGGTGGTAAGGTGGATGTGAGCTTCTTACGTGGAAATGTTTCATTCGCTAGTCGACTTCCGTACACAAAATGTCATTTAATATTTGGTGAACTCTCCCCCAGAGGATCCACAACTAGATAATTAAATCTCTCTTGATCTCTCACAGCACATGCACATCCACTCTTACTTCTAATACACACACACTGTGTGTGTGTGAGTGCGCGCATTCCTTTGATGCATGAAAGATGGTCTCTATTTTATTACAACTTGTTTACAACATTTATAACTTGTAAAACATGGCGTTTTTGCCGTAATGAATATGAAGATTTTTTCTCGTGAAGCATAGAACACAGTGCTACACATCACCTCGGGAAATACTAAATTTTAAAAATACTGCCCCCCCCCTCTCCCCATTGATACATATCTCTAAGAACTGTAGCTCATTAAAACAATATCCAGAAGACAATCGCAATACAATATATTCACGGGTTCAAAAACAATCGAGAACGAGTAGTTCAAGGAGGTAAGGCAACATGTATGGCCTGACAAATTCTGCAACATTAGATAGAACTGACACGGACGTGGAAGTTTCATCGCAAGTGCAGAGCTAAGGCCGGTTTCGTACGCGCGCAGAAAGTTGCCGAAGAAGACACCCACTGGGGATTGTCGATGAAAGTTGTGCGCAGAGGGTGGGTGTGGGCATGAAAATTTTGGATGGGGCCCCCTCAGCCTCAAGCAGTAACCCATTTCCCCCCTTAAATATGTTCAATCCCTGATTTTAGCCTCTTTTTAACCTAACAATATGGTTACTTATTTATACGGTTTATGAGATGCTACAATTTCATTCTCCTTGTAGTTTCTTTTTCTAGAAAATATGTTACATCTAAGTAAAAACGTTTACTGCAAAGAAGGGCCCTGAAATGATGTTACCACCCCTCTTATTTTAAACTGTACGCGAGAATGATGATTGTTGAAAACCAACCGATTCATTCGTTTAGCGATATATATATATATATATATATATATATATATATATATATATATATATATCGCTATATTATATCGGTCTAAATATAATGGACTTAAGTGTATCGAGTAATCGTACAGAATAAGCGATTATTGAACTAATCGTGATTCTTTCGCCCAAGGTACTCTGTGGCTTTGGGGCAGACGAAAAACGCTGTCCGACGGCAGAACGGTGGGCAATCATTAGACTCTGCTGTCAATCAGTCTGCTTGTCCCAGCTTTGAAATTATAGCAGAATCTAACACTCCTCGATATAGTCTCATCAAAATATATCTTTCAGAATTTTAAAAAATATTATAAAAAATATCACATCGAAACAATTATTAGAATTTATATCTTTAATCATCATCCTTAATGTTTCAATTTTTTATACCTTTATTCTTCATTTTTACTCCACCTTGTTTTATAAATTTACATTGTAATGAGTGGAAGTCATCACGAAGAAAATTATTATAATTTATGTTCAATTTGTTTGTAATTGTTTAAATTAATCGTTTTAAAAATATGATCTTGTAAATTAAATGCTCCAACATAGGTGCAGGAGATTCTATATTTTCTAATGTGAAGTAAAATGAAAAAAACAAACAAAAAAACGTTTGTACCACACATACAGTTAGAAAGAGAAACAATGGGTCGGAAACACGAGATGCTTCAATTAGCACGACGAGAACCAGAGCTAACGAGATGTTTCGTGACGTCGAGGGGCGGAAAGTGCTCGGGCATGAGACGCGCACTACGCACGGGTTTGCGATCCAAATCAGAGCAACTGCTCAAAAATTGCCACCTGCTTGCGCAAACACGAGCGGCAGGCGCTGCTCCTGCCGGCGCCGAACGCGACTCGTACGGGTGGTGCTAAGAGGCCATCCATAAACTACGTGAGGTCTTTGGGGGAGGGGAAGAGGGGGTCAAGCGGATCTCACCTAATCTTTCGTGGGAGAGAGGGGGTCTCGGCAAATATCACGTGATTTGTTTCGCTAAAAACAGTGGTAAATTGCGAAAAAACTGAGACAATTTATGTAAAACACGTTTCTATACTACAATATGGATAAATCTTGCACAATAATTTTTATTGTGGTTATGTGAATGCTACAATAAGTAGCATAGTATATTGAGAAAAAGTATGCAACAAAAATTATCAACCTTTTTATCATTAAAGAGATAAATCTCATTACCTGTATTTTTAGAGAAATTTTAAAGAAAATTACCGAGCGCTTTTAGACGTGCAATAATATTTATTGTAATTCAGTCACTCTATTTTCTACATACTAGTCATATCTAGTCTTAAATATATATAATTAAGCAAATTATATTTTTAAATAAATCCCAATCCCAAATTCCAATCGACAAACAATCACAAATTAACGTATTTACATAAAATAATACGAATTTTGAAAAATCTCACCAGGGATTAGAAGGGGGAGGAGGGGGTCGAACCAAATCTCACGACATCTCACCAAGGGGGAAGGGGAAGTCGAAAAATCGCCAAAATCGCCTCACGTAATTTATAGACGGCCCTTAAGAGAGCAAACGGCGCAGAAGCGCTGGACGGAGGCAGTCAGACGGATTAGAGGCAGGAATTGGTTTAAAAAAGACAATATAGAAAAAGTACCATCATCCTCTAGTATCCTTAGAACATACTAGTCCCTGAAATTACTAGATCCAAGAAGATTGCTGTTTACACTTATCCCGGAATAGAAACTGCAGAAGTTTAATTTTATGTCGCATTAGCATTCTGGAGCAGCCAAACTTCGTTAAGGACAGGCATTTAACACCAGTCTGGATTCCAGTTATTACAGGCTGTACGTACATGGTCCAGAAAATGTCGTCTTTGGCTAAGTAAAAAACAGACTTCTCTAAGACACTATCAAATCAGTGAAATTTTGTTTTTTTGTCATTAGCGCACTTTAAGACTGGTAAACGATTACGAGTAATGAAGTGTTGTATATTGTGCTATGTGCTTTTTTTCGTGCTTCACAGCCTTCTACTTCGGTATCTATTCTTCTGCAATGCCTTTTATCGAACATATCTTCAAAACACGCAGGACAAGGATGTTTCGCGTACAGATAAAATCCAGATTGAGGCGAAGGAGAGCCGTGGGGATCAGAAAGTCCTTTTCTCATCAGACGCCACGGCGTAATGTGCGCTCAGGCCCCCCTTGACGCTCGCCGATCGTTGCGTCCGGGTTCTTTTGTGGAAGTCTCGCTCATTTTTAAACTTGTCAATTCAAAGAGATTGTCAGTAAATGAAGTGGTA
Source organism: Teleogryllus occipitalis (assembly GCA_011170035.1). Lineage (NCBI taxonomy): Eukaryota > Metazoa > Arthropoda > Insecta > Orthoptera > Gryllidae > Teleogryllus > Teleogryllus occipitalis. The sequence goes on along the minus strand of BLKR01001831.1, from coordinate 110,027 downwards.
TTCTAAGTTCTTTGGGAAATTGTAATAAAAACATGTGTTGAAAGGTGATGGTTGAAGTCAATTTGGAGAGGAGAAGGCTTTCGAATTGATCCTTCCTTTGTTCCCCCCCCCCTTCCCTACCGCGGAACGCCCGAGCGAGAACCCAATGAAAAATATTAATACATTTAGTCCTTACTCCCTGGCACGTATTCAGTCCTTACTCCCGGCCACGTGTTCAGTCCATACTCCCTGCCACTTGCCAGTCCTTACTCCCTGTCACCATTCCCTGTTGTCATTACTCCCTGGCACATATTCGGTCTTTACCCTCTGCCACATGTTCACTCTTATTCCCTGCAACATGTTCAGTCCTTACTCCCTGGCACACTTTCAGTCCTTACTCGCACTTATTCAGTTCTTACTCCCTGGAACGTATTCAGTCCTTACACCCTGGCGAAAATTCAATCTTTACATCCTGGAGCACATTCAATCCTTACTCCCTAGCACACACTCAGTCCTTACTCCCTGGAACATTCAGTCCTTACTCCCTGCTACATGATCATCCTTACTCTCTGGCGCACATTCAGTCCTTAGTGCGTGGCACCCGCTTGCGCCCGCGCCGCGCCGCGACACACTTTTAATCAGGCGAATCAAACTGGCCGTAATTAATGTCAATCAACCACTTAGGGCCATTGCATCACCCGGCGATCGGACAACGCAACGCCGCGCCGCGCCGCGCCTCCGCATCCAGACACACTACACCACGCACGGAATCATCACCAACATATCTCGTGAACGAATGCTGTTACAGAATGGCACAGAATTTCTCGTACTAGTTAGTTTTCTATCGATCACATCGATCGAGAAATATCAATTTTGGATAAAATCGTCTGAAAAGTGTAGGTGCAAACTAGCACAGATACACAGACACACTTGTTGCCGTCAATAATTTTTTCGGTATCAAATAATGTTCAAAAGTGTACTTTGATTACACGACATATTAGAGGAAGTAATTTATAGTAACAAATAGAAACAATATTTATCCAATTTTTCCATATCAGAGTCCCAAAATACGCGTTTTTCTTTCGAAAAATCATCGATATCCATAGCATTACAATTATTTCTCCTTACTACTTACGTAGTAGGGCGAGGAAGTAAAAAAGCAGGTCAGGTAAAAAATTCAGGAGAAGAAAGTACTTGGGCGAAGTTGATGACGACCGCAACCGAGGCCCAGCCTTTGTGAAAGTAGTATCAGCTACGGGCAAACGCCAACTTATTCCTGCTCCGCCTCAGCCCCTCAGTCCGGTTTCCCATAACAAGCTCAGCAGCTTCTTCCATGCGCCTAGTAAATATACGGGATAAATATCTTTATATTCTGGATCTTATTAATATCGGTCCGCCTTACACGAGCCCCACTGTCAGACAAGGTGCTAAATGCTGATTGCAATTCAATGTCTGGTACATTGTTACTATTCGGGAGCGGATTTCTATGACTTTGTATATTTTTCTCCGTTGTTTCAGTGAATAGCTAAGTGAAATTTCTTGATATTTGGTTAGAATATGATGTTATATAGATTAATATGTTTATGCATATTTGTGCACATTTGGCGTATTTCTTCTGTTGCTGCATAATAGTGTGATTATAGGCATATATTTTGCATATTTCGTTAAAATAGAGACTTATCTATAAACGTTTCAAATGTTATAGAATCTATATATTTGTGAGCGATCATTGATTCGAAAGAGTTTCTCAGAGTTTTGGTTTTTGTTTTCTATAGATGATAAAATACTTGTGCAAATGTAGGTTATTTCTAGATAATTTTTTTAAACCAGTCAGAAGAAATACAAGACATACGATATACTTCACTACGGTGAATATTTACTTCAATTATTTCTCTCGCGAAGTGGGGTAGATTATATTATGGTTGCCCAAAAATGTATATTTTCATTCCAAGAATGATTCTCCTGAATTTTATCAAGAAAGGTTTATGAAAAAATTGAAATATTGTTAATTTTTATAGCATATTAAAATGCACATTTCATAATTTTGAGGCCATAAATGCATATTTTCAAAGCATATTTCAAGATTTTTGGGCATAAAAATCCTCTCCTTAGTTATTATACATTCACTCCCTATTTATATTCACATACTAAGCATGTATGAGGTAAGAAGAAATGGGAAATAAGAGAAATATGACTACTTGCAAGCACAGGGAAATGTAAATGTGAATTTAAGCGAACATGGTTCTGTAAGAACTTAGACCGATTTACACGCTTCCTTTTAATAACGATTTCGGGAGTTGAGGGATACGCGCGAATGCGCGCAGCTGTTTCTGGGCGGCAGAGTCGCTCTATGGCATGTGCGCGTTCGCTGAAACTCACGCAGTTGATAGTCAAAAGGAAGCGTGTAAATAGACAGGGGCCTTTGAATTATGTTTCTTCGCTTTTTCGGCAACAAGCGCACGAGGCAATCAGTGGAGTTTTTCTTTAGTGGTCGCATACATACTACTGGAATCACAAAGCAGCCCCAGATGCAATTAACCGCTTTCTCCAGTTTTGTACACGGTTTTAACACAAAATCAAAATTTACGATTTCAACGTATTATAAAATTCATTTCTAAATTGTTGTTCATAATATAATAACTATCAGAAAAAATCGTAACGACTTTTTCATCAATCTTCTTCCCTCTAAAAGCAAACGTATTTTTTGAATGGCACATTACAGTCTTTAATTACACGGAGTGCGTTAGTCGCATTCGTTTGCTTTCTGTCAAGAATACTTGCATTATATTGCATAACTGATGTAATTTTAACGCTCGATAAATCTGAACACATTCTGAAAGGAAGCTGAACTATCGTGTGCGACGCAAATCATTTATTTTGCTGGCCTTTTCAATGATATTAGAAAAGTACAATTCGTTCCTTTTGGTTCTTAGCATATCACACGTAATTCCTACTTTGTATGTACAGTAATTTACATCTAATGATCTTTTCTGCAAACTATCAAACAAGATATCTGTCCACCAAAATATTTTTTTAAGTATTACTACTAGAATTGTGAAATAAAATGTGTATGTCTTGAAGTTTCCTCTGGCAAGTTGAATAGATTGACCACCAGACCATACAGAGGACTCTATGGTTTCGAAAACGTCTTTCAGCTTTTCCCAGTCGTCTCGTTCACAATTACACAAACTAATAATTTCGAGTTGGCGTTCCAGTGCACAGGTGTTACAATTGAAATGTGTGGTTCGATGCAGTAAATGCATAAGTTCTCTTAGGTGATGGATGAAAGAAGATAGGAATTCCAATAATGGATGAAAAAATATACGATTGCTCTGCAACTACGCTGTAACACGAAATTTAGGCGGGGTGCCAAACAGTACACAAGTGCTGCAACAGAGGCTTTCTTATTTTTTTTCTGGCGTCCGTTTAAATTCTTGATTACACTTGCACCATCATAACACTGACGTACTAATTTTACTTATTGTTAAATGGTTGCAAGAGCTTGTTCAATAACCCAAACGAGTATTTAATGATCTATCAGTACTTGCATTATAAAAACCTAAGAAAAGCGCCGTTATAGATCCGACAGCATTAACGTACAGAACTCTGAGACACCTGTGCAATATCTATCTTATCATCTATCTGAATATAATCAGACTTGCCAATTATGTTTGTAATAAATCATTGGTATAGTGTGAAATGTACTCGATTAATTCATTTTGAATACTTTTTTATTCATGACTGAATATATTTTTAATTTTAGAATACTGATCTTGAATTTCTTCAGGACTCCTTGAAACCAGCAACGTCAACAGTTCCTTAAAATTCCCAATTTATTGAGTCTGATTTTTCAGTTTGACCAGAAAATTCTAATTCTTTCTTACTTAAGCAGTGTATCAAGGTCTAATAGTGGTGTTTAAATGAACATTTTAATTGAATTGTAGAGTCTATAGTCTAGCATTTTCCTTCAGGACATCTGAAATTGTATTTCGATTTCAAAATTGTTCAAATTAACAATAATTTCATGTGCTCTGCCGAATCTGAGTGTTTACGCAACGATCGAGTTGTATTCAACAAAGTGGCAAACTCTTTTTTGTTTTAAATGTTTTTTATTGCTAAAAATCAAAGATGTCCCACAAAACAATTTCTGTAGAATTGGAGAGGAGCACATCCAAGAGAAATCCTTGAACCATAACCGTTTTGAAACGAAAGTTGAAAATTTTCCTGAACGTTTAATTTGTTTTGTACCAGATATTTAGAGAGAACCAGTAGTGTTCTCACAACTTAAAACTTTCTTCTTATCTTAGTCTTTCCGAGTTGAAAAATGACTTTTTGATAAAATACACCGTACCACAAACAATACATACTTGTAATACCACAGCATTATTAAAGAAACACTATAAGAACGAATTCCTCACTGGAAGAAGAATCTTATTTCTTTGGTCTCTTCCTCACCAGCAAGTCAGCAACTGTTATGGAAATATATGTGGAGCCCATGCTGTTACAGCGGGAAGCCGCCGTGACGTCACGGCTGCCATAGCAACCGCCGAGGGAACCCGCAACCTGGAGGTTGAGGCGCTTTATAAGGCGGCCTTCTTCACTTCAACGCCGGTGTGGTAGGTGGCGCACTCATCCGGGGCCTTCGTGAGTTGTAATTTGCCCAGGAATTCCGCGCGCGTCCCATTCAAAACTACACTATTTTTTTTTTCAATTAAAACCAACATTCTTGTAGAACGTAATAAGGAAAACAAATACTAGTGAAAACCCGTCAAAATTTCACGGTGAGATCTGAGATAAATGTAAAATACTGTGCCCAGATTAATATTCACAATATGTTGCATTGTTTCGATCATCAGGGTATGTATTCTGTGATGTGGAGTTCCCAAACTTTTGAACATGTATGGCCCATGACCAGGTGGCAATGCAATATCGGCGCCAAATGACAGAAAAGGAAGAGCACTCTTATACTGACGGATATTATTTCTAATGTTTTTTGATGTGTCATCATGCCCTATAAACAACTTTGATTTCTTCTGGCATATTGCTCGAAGGTAAACTTATTTTCCCATTTAAGCAACACAGAGTAAACTGGTTTGCAGAATTTCTCTCACATGCGAAGTACAAAGCAAAACAAAACTGACATTTCATAGACAACGACCCAACAGAAAACGAAATGACCTCACTATCACGACACTTACGCTGACTTTCTCTTTCTCTACGTCCAGTTAATGTACGTTTGCGTCTTTTGGGGCGTGTGGGCAACGATTCGGAATTCGACATAACCTGTGAACAACTTCATTACTTCAGTACAACCGAGCAAAACCCACAGTTCGAATGTTCTCTTCAAAATACACCACAAAAGCAAATACATGCTAGCTGTCAACGCCACAATTCAATTATTACACTGAAACAAAACATTGACGAATTGTAAACAAATCTCAACAATCAAAACAAAACATTAAGCAGCATCACCATGAAGCAGCGTGGACATCTTTCGACTCATATACATCGATTTTGAAACAGCCACCCTTTGGAAGAAAACAATTGACTATTGATAAGCGTACTATTAAAAAATGATTTAATTAATTAATTTACACCGTAAATGTTGGTGAATCAACACAAACAATACCTGATAACACATCTAGGGATCACATTCTTTCATTTAAAGGAAAAAATATTATAATCGGTTCAGTAGAAGCTCTAAACGAAGCCATGGCAGAATACCTTATTTTTTAAATATATAGATAATTCTTATATAAGTAATTTGTGAAGTACCCCTTCACTTACTTCCCCTCAATAACCGCCCCTGTTTTCGAAAGCGCGCTGGACCATGGCTGCAGCGTCGGTGCCATGGCTAAATTCTTGATTTTTCTTCTTCTTCTTTCTGATTCATTGAGAAAAAATTGTCTAAGAAACATCGGATCTAATTATTCCCTTCCAGCAAGAAGCAATAGACTTTCCGGGATACTCCTCTAAACCAAGCTGTAAGCCGCATGCAATTTAGCTTCGAGATGTTTCCAATCTAAATGCGCAATGAGAGTGGCCGAAGGACTCTCTACCCGGCGATTCCGCGCCTCCCCCAGCTCCGCTCCCTTCGAAATGGCGGCCGCGTCGCGGAGCGTTCGCTCGTGCGGTAAGGAGCGGAGAAGCAAAGCGAAACCTTGCGCCACGATTATTCCAGTTGCCTTGCACAACTGCAAGCGGCGGCTCCGATCGAGTTCAAGGCCTGCGGGACAGCACCCGGCTCCGCACCGCGTCGGCCCAACTCGGCGGGAGCACGATTCCGCACGGTACGTAACTCAAGGGAAAGATTATTTTCGTCTGATCCGACTTTTGGCAATGGGCGATGCTATGCGGCCTGTGGAGTACAGCTCGTGTTGCATTCCACCAGTGGGGGATCCATGGGCATAGGGGCCATGCCCCCCCTCTCAAAAAAAAATGTCTAGCATTTTCGTTTGTTATCTTCTTTTATTTGGCAATATAACAACAAATTATTTATTATTAAACAAAAAGTATGATGACCCCTCGAAAATGATCGGCTGAATCCACCCCTGCATTCAACCACATCCTTCCTCACGCACCTGAACTCGGTTATCCAATTACTATCGGTAATGATTCACTTTCAACTAGAAACGAGTAAAAAGAAATTAATGGACTGAGTGTATTTTCAGACGACAATTAGCATACAGATGCAGCAGTTGTTGCGCATTGTGAACATGTTTTGTTTGAAATCTGCGTTGGTTCAATACCGCCCGCGCTCGGATCCTATGTCGCACATCCACTCTTGAACGGACGCCATTCTTCTGGTATATTTTTAAGCAATTGTTCATGTGTTTACAGTTTCTAAAATTCACGAAATAATACAGTTGTGAGGAAATAATGAGTCGGCCATTAAACGGATGTTTCATATAGCAGAATTTGATGTTAAAGAAATCAACGTTTTCATACAAAAGCATTACATAATTAATTATTCTAATTAATTATTTTCCTTGATGTCTAGATGTTAGTTGTAGAGTAGTTTTCCGTCTACTTACTACACATCTTATCAAATTCAGTTATCGACTCGCTACTTAGCAAAATTGTTACAGCACGTTAAAGGATATCCATGGGATATAATAATTCGTGTCAAGAACATTCTTCAATCGAAGAATCCGCTCAATGAAAATCGGTATCTCCGCAATGGGTAAGGGTTTTCTGTTATAATATTCCATTATAAACTGCGGATTTTACAGAGCTGCGTTTGAAGTAAATAAGGCTGAACGCCGCCATTATGACGTCACTGTAGCCACGTGTAAGGTCTCGATTGGACGGTACCGTAACAGCTGATTAAATGTCGAACGCTGCAATGTAAAAATCGCAGTATAAGTATTGTTTATTTGTTGCATCTCCCCACTTTGTAATGTTCTCTTTTTTTTTTGGCACTAATTTTTCAAGAAGGCCGCTCACTCAAATTGAAGCCGAAGAGCTATTTACTTCAAAAATATTTCATTGTAGTGTCTTTTTCTTTAAAAAAAAAAAAATCAATCAACTATCTAATAGCAATTATGAACTAGAAAAGATAAATTAAGTCGCCTTCCGAGGCCAAACAGAAGCTGTAATACAAATGAAGGATGGAGAAAATCCAGCTCTCGAGTAACCTTTTCGTCACTTACACTTACGTAAACTACGCTACCACCCACACCCGTAGGGAGACCAGTCGGAATCTTGGAGCTTGTCCCGGCTGGGGCGGTGCCCTCTGGTGAGATATATCTGGATGACGTATGGACCCCGAACTCTACTGGGCTCATTTAATTGGATTCTAGAATATACTATAGATCAGTTTTGAATATGTCCTCCGTAATCTAACAGATTCAATCAATGCATTATTGCTGAAAAAATAGTTACCTTTAGTGTAACAATTTATACATCATAACTTTTTTAAATTTTTTAGATTCTTTATTTGATTTCTTAATACGTTAATGTTTTAGTATACGACTGAATAAAAGGAATTTTTTCAGCAAATGTTGAAAAATGTTAAAAAGAAATATCAGCATTACGTAACACTAATCCAATGCCCCCTACCCCTACGTAACGCAGCGTAACGCAACATCAATATTTTAAACGTCGATGTTTTCATCGACATGGAAAACCGTTTGGTGACGAATGGATGTTTTGCTGAAATCTGCCATCACCTGGCGTGCCGCAAGGGGGCGGCCGCCGTTGTTGTGGCGCAAGCAGAGCGCTGCAGTGACAGGCTGGGGCGGGTAGGGGCAGGCAGGGGAGGGCCGAGGGGGCGCGGCCGTTGCGGCAGGCGCAAGCACGCGCCTGCACCGTCACGTCCTGCTCCCCTCCCCCAGGCACTCAGCGCCTGCCAGCCCCCCGTGCCACACTGCTCATGGCGCCTTTATCAAATATCTCGGCAGGCGACTGATAGGGTCGCTTCAAACCCGAAGCTCCAATATCCCTCACAGACCAGACCTGGTGTAAGTCCTCTATCTGTACAAACGTATACAAAATAATTGTGTACCTGAATACACGAATCGTTACCATTAAGTAATATATTCACACAGTCCCCACCCAGCGGCCGGTCAGGCGTACTGTGATTGGCTGTCAGAGAGCTCGGCTTGCCATTGATAGCGATGTGAATGTGCCACCCGCTCTTCCCCCATCAAACGAATCATCAAAGATTCCAGCTCTCCTTTTGAACGTATGCAATTTGTATGACACAATAATAACCATTGATCTACGTGCATGTCCTTTATATTTTCTTAAAAAGAAATTAACTAAATTAATTTCTACAAGGTCATGCTGTTAAGGAAACTACAACATTAAATCCAAACAGGATTTTTCAAACGTGATTCTTCTAAAAAGCAAAACCTATATTATCCCAAAATGTTGGTCAATGCTAACTTCTCAGGAAATTAGGTGCTACAACAGCATGTACTTTGTCGCATTACTGCCGATTACATAACCTTTTAATACAGCAATTGGTGTCCGTATTACAACATTTCAGCCACTTTTTACCGATTGTGGCGCATTAGATGCGAAAACTATTTCTTTTAAAGCTAAAACATCAAAACCGTCCACAATACAGTATTGCATTCCATTCAGCCAAACAGCAGGATCCTAGAGTTACCATTGAATAATGAACTGATGTATCATACACGTAAACGTAAAAGATTTCAGCAAAAGAAGCACGGGAAATTCGAATTTTACATTTGGAAGACGAAAAACTTACGCAATAATAATCATAGCCTGAAAATGTAAAATGTACTAAACATAACTGTCTTTGAATATTCATTATTATTACATTTGTTACAACGGATTGTAGGTGATTTGAACATTGATTTTGCTAACTCGTCAAAGCACAAAGTGATTGATTGTTTACCGCTGAAGTTCCATTTTCCTGATTCTCACTCAGTGAAACATCTTTTTGACATGAAAGTTCGTATTTTTGTTTGGCACAACGATTCAGCGCTCAGGAATTTGTGGCAGCAACACCTTTTCCGCCCTAGTAGTGAACCCCCTCTGCGCGGACAACGCCTTCTTCCTCGTCACGACCAAGGAGGGAAGAATGGAAGCAGTCGCACGTGAACGCTGGTCCTCGCGCGCTATTCCTGGTATAGAGAAGTTTCTCTGGAACCTGTTTGACAGGGTTTGGAGGAAAAGAAGGACGGACGATGGTATTGCAATAGGTAGTGTCAAATCTATTTACAAATGAGCCAACTGCAAGCGAACACATTGGCGAATTGAGTGCGTGGACGTAATCTGCAGTTTTGTTGCCAGCAGTAACAAAACAGTAACTAAAAGCGGTCCCTTCTTACAGTAATCTCTATTTGAGCACATCAGTCTTAAGATATATGCGAATAGAAATCAAATGATACGAGCGGGTTTAGATTCGAGTACAAGGAAGCCAGTAAAACTTTGTTGCTTCCCTATGCACGACAGCGAACAAACCTCACTTGCCTCGCCTTGCCTGGTAGCGCAACGCATTGTTTGTTCGCAGAGGGGCTGATGAAGGTTAGCAGTCAGGTTAGGCTCCGTTTCATTCGTTCGTCAAGCCACGCATGCCTTCCCCTTTTATCCCGACACTCACTTCCTGGCTAACAATTGAGGACGTGCCAATTCCACAACGAACCTCATTCGACACGTCTCGCGCCACAGGCAGACAAACATAGACACGAGAAGCGAGGTAGCTCTAGGCACACATCCGCACATTTTCCAGTGTAAAACTTAAAGCCAGCGAGAGTTGGTATCCAACTGATAACAAAATATTGACAAACGATAAGAACAAATATTGACAGACGCCCATCCATTTATCGGGAGGCAAAAGCTCCAACTCGAGAACAAACACGGGATTTATTTCCTGGAGTTACAAGAGAAGAGGGGGAGAAAAGAGCCGGTTGACAGAGCGAGAGGAGGAGAGATTTATGCGCGGGAAGAGGCCCAGGGGCCGAGGCGGGGGGTAGGTTAGGATGTGGCCATGCTGTAGCGGTAAATTAGGCCAGATGGCCGGCGCCGCGCGGGACGGTTGGACGCCCTCCAAGCCGAGGTTTGTTATTGTGCTCGCCTCTGGAATTTTCCACCTTCCCTCGTAAACAAACAAACCAACCGCTGGCGACGTCATTGCTCCGCCGCCACGTGCTGATGTGCGAGAGGCGACCGGCGCGGCGCGGCAGCTCATGCCGGGCACGTGCCGCGAGCTACGCGCATGCGCCGCACAGCCCCTCAACACACACACACACACGCCGTAAAATAGTCTCCAGTCGCAAATAAACTTAAACACAAAATACTAACAACGCAAGCAGCACGTCGACTAAACGACCTCCGTATCTTCATTTGTTCAAATTCATATTTGCCGCAAGAGGCCTACAAATACTAGTGACGTTTTTAAAATATCGTATGTATACAGTATATATTTCGTTTAAAACAGACCTGAGATACAGTAACTACAGTTTATAACTGTTGGCACACACGAACAATTTTTTTTCTATAAAGTTTTCATTTCATTTTAACGCGAGATTTACTTCATTAAAAGATAAAATTAAACATTTCAAGGAAAATCAATACTTGGATCACATCTGAGATATACAGTTGCTGCTGTTTATAACGCTGTTGATACAAACTAAAAATATAATTTATTTTTTCAAAGCTTTCATTTCACTTTAACGCGAGATTTCCGCTTAAAAAGATAAAATTAAACATTTCACGGGAAAGTAATGCTTGCATCACAGAAGGAATTAGAATATCGTGTAAAAACAAACTTACTATTTATTCTATTTCTGAGCATCACGTGTCACCCGGTTTTCATGTCTACTTTCGAAAATACAAAAGCATTTTAAGGAAGTTAACAGCGCAGGGAAAAATAATGAAAAACGATTATGTAATTTTAAATGCTAATTACGAAACGAAAGGAATGTTGGATTTAGCGATTTATTTGGAATTCCCGAGCAGTTTCTGCGGCGGTGCAGATTTTCCTGTTGGGCAAGCGGCGAGCCGCTGACCGCAAGGATGAGGTGACGCGCTGATATTGAGCGAGAGGCGCTCGGCGCCGCCACATCCGCCGCCTGCCGCGCGTCGGCCGTCTGCTCAGCCTCTTCCTTCGGCTACAACGTTCCCGCAATTTCAACCCACAGATTCAGTGTTGCGCGGAATAATTTGCGCTTGAGACAGCTTATGTATTCATTCAGTCACTTTTCGTCATTTAAGACGTAAATACGTTGTTTAAGGGCAGATGGTACATGTTAGCTAGGTTTTAGCTTCAAATTTTCCTGTAATAAAAAGCTTTATACCTCTGAATTGAAGAAAAAATTCAAATGGTATTTTTTTTTCAGCAATTGTAGCCTTTTCCCCAGGAAAAATTACACCCAAAGTTGCATGTATGACCGTTTTTTCATATTTTTTTTTTTCAGCCAACAGCCGGTTACCCTTTACGTCTCGATGAGACGCATATTCAACCATACACTAGACCAACACACTTGCGGGCTCCTCTGATCTGGGGTCAGCAGAACGCGAGGCCCTCCGCGACAACACATACAAAGTCAAGGGACAAATAACCATGCACAAGGCGGGACTCGAACCCGCGACCCTTCCAACCGAAGCGTTGAGTCGGTTCTCGCTCTTAGCCACCTCGACCATCCAGGTCGGCTTTTTCATAAATCATTATTTTATTTATACCCGTGGAGAGAGAAGTGAAAGCGTAATACTTAATAATAATAATGACTTTATTTATGTGGCGAGACTCAGGCCATAAGGCCCGCTCTTCCGCTTAACCACGTAATACATAAATTTATAGATAAGAATTGAATTCAGTAAGAATTCAATTCTTTCTGAATTCATCATCAAATACTTCATTCTAGTGCATTTTTTCTCAGAAACTATTAATGTTACAAAGTTCACGTTTTTTAATGCATTAGGTATAAAATTTGTGATAATTTAAACTATTTTTCTACACTCTGTTAAGCACAGTTAATGAACAAAAAATTGTGAATACAATGAAAGATTTTTTTAAAAAAATTCCTATGTAAAATAGTAAGATTTTGAAAGTTTTTAAACATGCCACTTTAATTTATAGTTCATAAGTAAGAAATGGTGACATTTAATAAGTTTACCAAGTTTCATCATACGTGTCATACATACTTTTTGAGAAAAATGCACATACAAACTGCACATACTTTTTGTGAAAAAAAAAATACTTTTCAAGAAAAAGCGTGTTGAAGTTTGGCTATGCATACCACTCTCCACATAGTAGCATGTGGTGTAATTGCAACACATTTGTGGTACATAAACATTGACACTTAACAAAATATTGTAAAAAGTTAGACACTAAACTAATATAAACAATCATGTAACCACTATCATAACTACACAGTCTAACACACTAACTACACAGTCATGTCTACTATTTACATGAAAAAAGTCACTTTCTTCTGCTAGATGAAATAACATTTTTCCTGAGGCCGATGGCGTGGATTTTGCACCACGAGTTGCAATTGTTTCCGTGGAAACATCAACTTTATTTCACTCGTTTTCTTTGTAAAACTTTGCCATAAAACTTTTGTTTGCCAAATTTCTTTACTCTCCCCCTTTTTGAGGGGGAAAAGAAGTCTTAGCAACAAAACGCGAAAAAAACACTACTCGCATAGCCAGAAATTTCAGCAGAAACTACTGAACACATTCCGTGAACAAAGGGAATAATTTAATTAATTTTTACAGAGTAGCCAATATTCCCTCAAGAAGATTTTCTTGGCAAAAAATATCCTGAAATTATCCTGCAAATTATTGAAAACAGAATTAGAATAGAGAAAGTGGGCATAACTTATTTAAAATGGCGTACACAGAGAGATTTAAATTGCTATTTAAACCATTTAAATGGTTTGAATGTGAAAAAAGTTTATATATACTTGGAGAAGAAAGAAGATTTTTTTGAGAAAGAAAACAAAAAATCATATTTTTTGGCAAAATTACCTACTATCTGCTCTTAATCGTGTAATCGTTTTTCTTCCTAAAAGAACAATTTCTTGCACGAATACATGAAAAATGTAACTATTCTCACAAAACTGCCATTCTGTAACATCAATTAATTTATATTCAATCGTCAAAAAGCAAAACAAATGCAAAACAGTGTTTGTACATTTCAAAGAATAGATGCCATAAGTGTGAACAGCGTTTCAAACACACTGTTACTGGATATAAAGGGTTTTCAAAGAAAATGAAATAATTAATGCAGTAAGAAGTGCAGCAACAATTTCGCGAAGTAGGTAATGTTTATACGCCACAAGTATTTTGTTGTGAAGGTTGACGTGCTGGCCAGTCGCCGCGCCGTGCCGCCCCTGCGTCCCGCTGTCATTGAAGTCGACTGCTCGAAAAACGAGCTGCAAAGCAGGTTTCTATCAGTCAAAACATTAAATTAGAAACCGAAGGCCAATCTAAAGCCAGAATATTTTCAAGTAAAACTGTATTAGTTGTATTGACTTATGAATAAAGTATCCGCTATCATCTGAATTTTATCGGGCCATGGAGTAATTGCTAACTACCGCCAACTTTGACCCTTTCATGAAAGTACAAGTAATAATAGAAATGACTGCAATAACGTCGTTTCGATAATGTCTAATCGCAAACCTCCAAAGGCTAAAAGCGTCTGGCTGAATTAATCAGTAATGGCCTAAACAAAAACCTGTCCGGCTGGCAGGTAGGTAGGCAGGCCGGTCGGTGTTGCAGGAGTGTGCGAGCAGCGTGAAAAGAGGGCGTGGGCGGGCGCTGCGGTGAATGAGAAGGGACGCGGGAGTTGGAGAGTGGGGCTGAAAAGTAGAGAAGGGATATCACATCGATGTGGATGTTTTTATAAAACCATCGATGTATTTAACATCGATGTTTTGAAGCCGATGTTTTATTAATATTTATCTTTTAAATTTAAGATTCGATATTTAGAAACATGGATGTCGATGTTTTCAAAACATCGATGTTTTTATTATATTAAGTCATTGATGTATTTAACATCAATATTGTGAAGATCGATGTTTTAATATCGATATTGTATGTTCGATGTTTTTACGTAATTGGTATTTTTTAAGTGAAAAATGTACCGTCACAAAGAAATCTTATCATAATTTTCAGATATCCATAAACTAAATATTCTTCAGATTGAAGTGATCAAAGGCGAAAAATAAATAAAATCAAGTTTTCGTAAATAAAGAAGCCTATATTATTTTTGAATTATCAAATCAAACAATTAAATTTTCGATAATTATCATTATGTTTTGACTTTGTTTTGTCAGATAAATCTCAATTAAAAATTAATAAACGATACCACTTTCAAATTAAATCCCCACCTCTCCCAAGTGAACTTCAATGGTTTCGTTTCTTTTTTTAAAATCATCGATGTTTAATAACAATCCAAAAACATTGGTTATTTATTAAACATCGTTGGTTTGGGGTCAATGTTTTATAAAAATGATGTTTTAATTTTCAAACATCATTGTTAATAAACATCGATGTGTAGAAACCATATTTCACACATAAATCACCATGTTTGGAAACATTGATGTTTATTGTCGATGTCGCTTCCCTAACAGGAAGGTCGGCGTTGCGATCGAACGCCCACGAAGCCCCAGGCCAAGCTCAACGCTCCAGCTTGTGCCCACGCGAACATGACATACCGAAGGAGTAACTAGTGATAAAATGATAAGAGGCTATTTCCATGGAACGGAAGTTATTGCATGTAGTATTCTGTATTATTTATTACTTATAAATATTATTAATTTTATTTACCTTTAACAAATTATATTTTGAATGACTTTCGTTAGAATAGAAAATAGAAATAACTATGTATTTGAAATATCTCATTGGCTTCTGGGGGGCTAAAGCGCCATGAGCACCTCTCCCTTGGAATATGTACTCGTATGTAAAAATATGTAATTTTTTTTTCATTCAGAATAGGGCCTACCTTGTGAACTAAAATATGCTATTGAATGTAGGTGTCTTGTTCCTGTAAAAAATATGTACGACACGTTTGAAACGACGACACATGTGAAACCGTTCCCTCGATATTATTAGAAAGGAAAGTAACATCTACAACATCGTAACTGCTGCCTCTTGCCAAACGGCTCTTCGGCACCAAACGTAGTCTTCAGACATTATATGTTACCTTCATGTATACAACCATCACCAGCTGAAAGTACTTGTCTCTTCGGGAGACGCCGCGTCCTAGACACACGTGCCAAGATCCCGCATCCTAGGCACAAGCGCCCTTAGACACCTGTGCCTAGGACGCGGCGTTTCCCGGACCGTCAATAGTTACTACCAACGCTCTCGTCACTAGGTGAATCAAACAACAACAGGAGCTGGATGAAATGGCCCATCATTGATCTCCGAGGGCGCTGTGCGTCTGCAGCAGGAACCGCAGGAGGCGATCGAAAGTCCGAAATGGCGGAGCGCGGTACGGCGACGCGGCCGAAAGGAGGGCAGGCAGCTGCAAGCGAAGCTAATTGATGCGAAAGCGGAGCAAGAGGGCGCCGCATCCTCCGCAGGACTCAGACGGCGGCGGCGGCGGCACGCGATAGACTGCGAAAGGCGAGCTCGTGCTTCCTTCATTTGGGACAGTCCGTTCACCAAGCCTGGAATAACCGAGCACAAGTGCATGCGTACTTTGTACGAGTACATTACCTGGCTGACTTGGCGAAACAATAACGAGCTCGTCGTCGCGGCGGGGAGTGGACACATGTACTCGTATATTCCGCCACGGGCAGAGGATTTCCGGTGCCGAGTATTCCTGATAGGCGTTGATGAGTTCCCTTCCCGTTTACTTTTAGTATATGTTTTAAACACAGACTAACCACTATCATTTGAGAACAGTCCCATTCTTATCGTTCGTGGGATTCGAATATGCAGGAGGTCCTCATTGGTATTGCAAATGGCATTGTCAAGGGGCAATGGCGGTTCATGCGCAGATAGTACAATATTCGCCACACTGCGCAAGATGACCTCATCCCAGTCGAGTACAGGTGAGCCTAAACATAAAGACAAAACCCCTGTGATCGATGAGAGAGGATGGTTTGTGGATGACTCGTGCAGTCGCGGTTTAAATGATGTTTATAAGCGTATGTTTTTGTGTTATATGTGTATGTACTGCTTACTGTAAAAAAATGTAAATAATGTTCGTTGCTAAATTAAGTCAGGATGTAAGACAAAGTAGATTTAGATTAATTTGTAAGTATCTAGTTTATAAGCTAGGCCATACGTTAGCTATGTAAACAGAATTAAAAAATAAATATTATATTTAGGACAAACAGGTTTCACATTTACAGATCGTGTTTCAATATTCTGGCATGAATAGTGAAAGAAGAAGCCACCCATGGCATGGGCGCCCAAATTCTGCGGCGTCAATTTTCACTCCATCTTTGTCTCGATCAATAGTGGTTCGTTCCTCTTTTGGGAAACAAGCCGCTTCGCCTTTCTCTCTCCCACTCCGCGCAGACAACCAATACGCAAGCAACAGTGACGTGTCAGAAGCCCACGACGCGGCAGAAAGCGCTTACGTCATTCGCAGCCGATGGTTCTGCATCCGCGGCCTTCAGCCACGTTGTTGTGGATCTGCTTCAGAACGCACGGACTCTCAGAGAGTACACGAGATAAGAGAGCTTGGGCTGAAAAGAACGCGTAAACAATAGCGTGAGTTGCAATAAGATGAAGGTTGAATAAGGGCACGCGAGCGCAGAAAAACGAATAGACGAATAGAAGTATGAGTAAAAATGCCACGGAAAGGGGAGAATAGGATGTTTCGAGCAAGGCAAAGAGACAGTGTCCGCGATGACGTGGCCACCCCTACCGTCCCAGCCTCCGCCTAGCGGTCCTGCGATCACGTGACCGCCGCGATGAAATTTCGCGTTCCCAGCGCCGCGCAGTCTTGTTTCTTGTGATGCCACGTCACCTACAGACGGACGTAATCGGCACCGCTAGAAAGTAGTTCGCTCGCGTGTTTCGCAAGACCTCGCAGCAGCCCGCGGCCATTGAGTCACAATTGCTTTCTTAATAGGACTGGAGGGCAGTTGTTAAACAGTTCCGGAAACATAAGTGCTCGAAACTCACAGAAGAGAAAACAAAATAAAGGTCGTGTCTTACAAAGAATTCATTATCAATATTCGGAAGAAACTCAATTAGTTAGGTTTCTCTAGTCATAAAATAGAATTCTACAAAAGAAAAGTTAATATTCGTTAGACATTGCATCGAATGAGAAGAGAGGGACAACCCATTTGCTGACCTGACAGCTGCGCCTGCCGCGGTGTCCCAAGGAGCTACAGTTCCAATAAAGTGAAACAAGCAAAAATCCTTTAGCATTATGTTAACAGGGGTTTAGGATACAATTTAAAAAAATGAAGTATTTTTGAGAATTACCCGTCGTTTCCTCCAGCTGGAGAATTGGAGACTGAGAAGTTTTGGACCGCTCGACGTTGGAGCATCCTCGAGGGGGGCGGGGCCCCTGAGAGGCGAAGATGGAGCGCGGCGAGCGGACACAATGAAACCCTTGTGCCGCGCAGCCTCCACCGCAGGGCAACCCAGGCCGCTGCCCCGCCCAACCCGCCCAGCTCCGTCCCGCCAGCCCCACCCTGCCCCGCCAAAATTGGTTTCCGGCAAAACATGTCGGTCCATCCGTCTGTGGTCAATGCTAGGGCCGATATCGTCCAGACGATTTTCTCCAAAACTGTTATTCCCCGATCGATACAAACGAACACACAGCCTCGCTAGTTTGAAACTACGTATTTTCATTTTGGAGGGTACTTTACATGAAGCCTGATTTTTTTCAAAATTGTCTCAAAAATGACTCAAATTTGTTTAATTCCCTCACCCCCACGCTGGTAGAGCAAAGAAGGTTTTACAAATTCCCGCAGATCATATTTTTCATGAACTCGCTGAATTTTCGAAAATTTTCGAAGTTTATTTTAGTCTTTTTCCGTCTCTTCCTACAACTACATTATTGTAAAACTAAAATATTACTACTTACATATGATATATTTTTCCTTTCCAATTTACTATCTGACGTGATTATCAACTTCCCTTTTCCTTATCTTGCGACCTCACCCAACGCTCACACTGCAAATGGAAAATATAAAGGCCGGTATACACGGTACAGTTTTCGTGCTGATTGGACGTACAGAAAACATGCCGTCCAGACTGCACGATTTCTTCATGAAAACTCTTGTGCATGATTTTTTTTTATGCAGAAAGCTTACAGTGATTCAAGCACTTCTAGCGACAGAATCGTTCACTAACGGATTTGTTTACCCGACAGGAGGGTAATCGGCCGTTTCGATTTTGTGGTTAGGTGTGTCAAGGTGCGATTGTGTAAAGTAATATCGTGCTAAACTTTCCCTATTTCCACCTTCCTATTTTCGTCTCTATGCTCCTCGTGGTTAATTAATACACTTAATAAATATCACCTGCAGAAAGCACGCACAGAAATACCGCCAATGAATGTACTCGGACGGCCGAATTCAGTAGTTTCCTGGTAGACGCCCTAGCGGCGTCTTGTTGCGATTCGTACAGAATTCATGCAGAAAACGTGCAGACCGTATAAGCGCGACTTTCAGCTTTTATACTTCTAGTTTTAATACTCACCTGTAGAATGGTAATCCACTGATCTGGTTAAATTTAAATAACAATAATAATAATAATAATAATAATAATAATAATAATAATAATAATAATAATAATAATAATAATAATTTTTAAAAAATTATTCTAGTTTTGAACCTTTTAGTTTCTTTACAGAAACTGTATGAGAATCTGCAGGAAAACTGTACTGTGTATACCGGGCTTAAGAATATTGTGTCCACATCTGAGAGGTAAATAATCTGAGCTGAAGGGCATAATAGTTCTCGGAAGTGAGTTTGGACATTGAGAAAATGGACTATAGAAGTTTTTTTCATCTATCCTTAGTGCAATCGCTATTATAAAGTATTCATTTTTTACTTTTACTTTCAGTATTTGGTCGCATTTTAAGTAAAATAATTAGTTATTTCGATTAATTTATTCCAATGTTGAACAAAATGTTATTAAAAAATTCAATTATTTCTCGATTGATGCTTTGTAAAATTATGGGGTGCTGAAAAAACCCAAGCGGAACATTTTATAAAAGTAGCGTACTTCGTTTTAATTTCGTTCTTTCAATATATTTTTGCCCTCTAGCAAAAATTATATAGATCTGCAATCTGAATACGCCAGGGGTAGATAAACATGAACTCAGAGCCGCTTTCCAGGTTTCCATATAAAGAGACACATCAAATTACTCAGTTAATTAGTGCACAAATTCACATTTCATTGCAATAATACGGTGTAGTGCTATATTTTGTACAAAGGTAAGAAAATATAAATAAAATCTAGAAATCAAACTTTTAATAATGAAAATAACATTTGCAATGGAAGCCGCAATTCGTTTGTGAGTTATAATTTACTTGTATATAATAAGTGAAGAGTGGCAAAACGATTGTAAGCAACACATTTTGAAATAATTGAAGTGGACCACTGACCATTCAGTCTTATTACGAATGCGCTGGCACATGTATCTGACATAGTTCATCCTCCCTATAAATAAATTTAGAAAAGAATCCTAACCTTACAATAAATCGTTTTGAAAGAGAAGGAAGTAGTAATCCAATGCTTCGAATCTGAAAAAAATGAAAGTGATCCAAATGCAAGTATTAAGTGACCAACGACGTCGGTTGGTTAAAAACTACTCCACTGAAATTAATTTCATTTTTTTGGTATCTGCTTCTTTCAAAATCCGCCTCCGTCACCCTGCGAAAGTAAATCTGAAGTTTCATCTGCGCTAACGTAAAGAAAGTGAGATCATTCAGCTTCCAAATTATCGCAGCGCCAATTGAGAGATGTGCTTCAATTTCCATTAAAAAAATACCACGAGACTGTATTTGCTCGAGAGAAAAGAGAGCACATGCCAATAGCGCTCGAGTCGACGCCGCTAAAGTCGCTCTCCACTTCCTCAAGGCCTCGCGAGAGTGGACGCAACGTCGTTGCCCGTTAGGAGGTCGACGCGGGGGGTGGCGCGGAGCGGTGCGGGGAGCGGGGCGGGGAGGCATGCGGGGGAGGGGAGGGCGGCGGGGGACGGTGCTGCGGGGCGACGGCACGCGATATTTGGACAATGAGGGCCGCGGCGAGAGCGGGGCGGTCGAGGCCGGCTGGCCGTGCGCCAGGCTCCTCCCCCTCGGCAGGCAGGCAGTCTGGCAGGCGCTTTGCATGGGCGCGCGCCATCGCCTTCGCCCAAACCCGATGCGAAGGCAGACGCTGCGGTGGGAGGCCTCTCTCCCAGCGTGGGACCTACGCAGCCCCGGGCGCGGCGCGCTCTCTAAAGGCCTTTTTACACGGGACAGGTTTCGTGCAGATTTTCATGCAGAAACTGTTGAGAAACTTCAAGATCCCAAACAATACTTGGGTTTTCGTAACGTGGCGGGTGACATTAGGTCATTTTGTCACCTCCTGCCTTATAAAATGAATCTTTATAACCGTGATAAGCACATGTTTGAGGCCATGAGCCCCGTTGAGAAGCACGTTCGCGAATTAATTAAAATTTTATAAGGCGGTGTAAAAATGACCTAATGTCATCCACCGCGTTACAAAAACTCAAGTATAGAAGTATAAGAAACCAAAAGTCGTATTTACAGTCTGTATGTTTTCTGTACGAGTTGCCATAAGACGCTGCCAGAGGCTCTGGTGGCACACAAACAAATTACCGAATTGTGGCGCCCGAGTACGTAAATTCGAGACATTTGTGTTGGTGCGTTCTGAGTTAATTAATACTTTTTTAAGTATTCATGAAACATGGGGAGACAAAAATGGTAAGGTCATCATCGTTGTCTCTACAAGCACATTTCTGGCTGGCAAAGCTTTAGTGTGTGCCGAATAGAAGAAGTCTTAGAGGAATTCTCAGAATGGAAGATAGATTCAGTAACCTGATGTATGCAAGAGGCAGTAAACTCACCATAAAAGCCGAGAACTTGAATATCCCACGCCAATTCACAAAATCTCACGAATCGCACCTAACCTAACCACAAAATTGAAACGGATGGACAATTTCAGCCTGAAACAAATCCATTAGTGAAAGCGCTAGAGTCAAACTGTACATCTTCTGTGTGAGAAAAAAAAAATCTTTTTTTTCTGTTCGTCCAATTTGTATGAAAACTGTACTGTGTAAAAAGGCCTAACTTTCTGCTCGTCCAATTTGTATGAAAACTGTACTGTGTAAAAAGGCCTAAAGGCCTTGCACCAATGAGTCCGGCTACGAATTTGCCTCGCCTCGGATTCTCATGATTCACAACAGAGTAGGTAGAGGCGCAGGCAGATTTCCGTGATAGTGAGCGGCGGTTGGCAGACTCGCTTGACGGTACTTCCTCCTCGAGATATTCTCGCATGTTCCTCTTTTTGAAGAAATCGAGAAACTCAAGATCAGTGTTTGCTACCAACAACTACAGGGAGTATATAGAAAAAGCTGACATCCGATATGAATGTAGAATAATTCATCAAGAATAAGGAAAATTTGGGTAGATCTTAACATGTTCTTGACATCGATAAACAAGGCAAATGCAAAATACCTAAACATAACCCCAAATATCATCCATCAAACACTGGCAGTAAAATATGAACTTAGCTCATCAGTCACTAACATTCTGCTACAAAGTGTATTAACCCAACTCGGTAATGGAAAATAAAAATGACATGCTATAGTTGAAAATATCTCTCAATAGGTAACTCTCTGGTCAGTGTCTGTTTTCCCATGTTAGTCACAGCTGTTTTTCATTCTGGCAGTAGGGACACAATGCGATCTACCTACCTATCAGTAGTAAGATGATAAATTAATATTGTAACGTCGTGGATACAAACACATTTCAACGAGCGGCCGCGTGACGTAGGCGAAACGTTTAGGCTAGCTCACGTACTAGCCTTTGTTACAGTGAGAGCGGATGTGACGTCGGGGGAAAAGCCAGGAGGCCGCGTGGATGGGGTGCGGGCTACCTGTGCCGGTCGCGACGACGCTCCGTTCTCTTTCGCTTCGAGTGTTCGAGGAGTACGCATCTGGCCGAGGAGCCGGTCGGCGAATGCCTGGTTGGGTGCGGGCGTGGCGGATAGGGCCGGCAATGTGTTTGCCGTAAGGACAGGGAGACTCAAGGACGAGTCCGTAAGTAGGATGCGGTGCTTCACGCCATCGAATGTAAGTGATATTCGAGAGTAGTGGTGTGGTAGCCGCAGCGACAGATTACTCCGAGTAGTGGGATCTTTGTAAGTTAATTTAATTGTGTAAAGAATGTTGTTTCGATGGTGGAACTTAGTAAATAAACCAGGATTTTTTAACCCACTCTCGTCTGTGTATTATTGCAACCGCATGGCGCCACAATATATTTAAATGCGATTGCCTGAGGAGTGCACTAGTGGAGATGGTCTGTGGCGCGGCGAAACGGGAACGGCCAGTGACGGTTGACGGCGAACGCACCTTGGGGACCAAGGTCACCCGTCTGCAGCGCATCTCAAAAGACGACAGGTTGCAGAAATGGAGAAGTACGTGGATCAAGTAGTTTCCCTTGCCGGAACTGCTTTCCCGACTTCACAGTCTTCCAGAAATGGTTTCTTTCGAAACGATTTCAATGACCAGAACAAATATTACGTTCACGCAACATTAAATACGTTATGGTCAGTACTTAGTATAATTTCTATCACCAATGATGACAACCCGTCACTAACATTTTGCTATAAATTTTCTCTCGCAAAATCTTGCGTCCTTGACAAACATGAGAATTTCAATAATTAATGACATTTCAGTTTCCGTTTAGTACACCCAGAAGTGAACCGTAAATGTTACGTTAGTACGCACGGTTACGTTAGTATCTAATTGATTCAAATGATTCATACATACATGATGTTAGCATTCAGTCAAATGGCAGTCTAAGTGGAAGTTAAGCGAATGTCACACATACTGCGTTACAAAATCGTTCCTAAGGAAACGAGTGATGTTACATCAGCAAGTAATTTCTCACATTCTTTGCAATTTTAAACTAATACATGAACCTGCAAAATTGTTTCCAACTAGCAAAAATATTTTTTCCTTGCATTCGAAGAGGTAGAATTCAGGTTCTTAGAGCCAACACGCCATTCACATTAACCTTCGCTAACAACCTGGCAGCTACACTCAACCTCACCTTACATTACCAACCACATTCAAGCTCCCCGATGCTTTAAAAAGATATTGAACATTTGCATTTGCAATTTACAAATATTTAGAGATTTCTATTCACGTTATTTCAAGATCTAGTTTTAAAGGACCGATTTCATTGAGGAGAAACATCTTTATAATTAATATTGTCGTTTGGCAATGTTAAATTTTTGTTTCAAATTTGTAGAAAACAGATAGTTTCCCGTATATGGGATCTGCGCCATTTTTTAAACGCCCTTTTCCCTATTTACTAATTTAAAGAAAAAATATAGCAACATTCTCAGTCCATATTGTTATTGTTGCACTTGGTTCGGGCAAACAAAACCAGGCGTCTGACAAACATTTATTCTTTTTATTTTTGAAATACAACCCCAGTCGAATTAATATATTTCTCTCAATTTTGTTTTATTTTCTCTCATATGGTTTGCTATTTTTTTTTGATGTGTTGCCTGGTAGATATTGGAAATCTCATTTCCAACAACTGCCCCGACTGCTGAAAAGGTTGGCCACCCTTGCTCTAACTAAGATATTTTGCTTCAACATTCACTGTCAACAACACTAATTTCCATCCTGAACACATCACTATAACCAAATCAGCATCAGAACAAGAATATGGACCTCACCATAAAATACACTACATTTCACCCTCTGAAATTAAAAAAAATATTAATAAACTGCCTCTTAAAAAATCACCCGGACACGACAATATAAATAATATCGTATTAAAACATTTACCCCCACCAGCAATAGCCACCCTCACAAACATCTACAATTCGTGTCTCAGAACAAATTACTTTCCGCATACCTGGAAACATGCTATCATTATTCCCATTTGTAAACCGAACAAAAATCCTGCAAACGTTGACAGTTATCGTCCGATCAGTCTATTACCATCCTTATCAAAGATATTCGAGAAAATTATTCTTAAAAGATTAAACAATTACCTACACATAACGAAAATAATTCCTAAAGAACAATTTGGATTTATGGAAAAAGTGTCTACTCAACACCAGTTACTAAGAATTTCCGAACATATATACACAGCATTCCAGAAAAAACATCACACAATAGGCGTATTTATAGATATCACTCAGGCGTTTGATCGGACATGGCACCAAGCCTTAATGTACAAGATCAAACAAATTGGCACCCCATACTACATAAAATCAATTATCAATAGCTTTCTCAACAATAGAACTTTTTCAGTGAACGTAAATAATCATCACTCCAACCCTAGACTAATTAACGCAGGACTCCCCCAAGGCTCACCACTTTCACCCACACTATTCAACTTATACGTTGCAGATCTTCCTAAATTAACGAACATTCACATAGCCCAATTTGCGGACGATACAGCAATATTTTCTTCTGGCAACTCTATCATTGACATCAGAAATAGAACACAACTATACCTCAACTTACTCGATAGCTGGGCATCCAAACTTAAAATACAACTGAATTCATCCAAAACCGCAGCAAAAATATTCACACTAAGACCCTATACCTTCCCCACCCCCTAACAATAAACAACAATCAACTAAACTGGTACCCCCCTAACAAACCTATTAAATACCTTGGATTAAACTTAGATACTAAACTGAATTGGAAACAGCACATAGACGAAAAAATAAAACAGGCTAAAATAAAACTACTGCAATTAAAACCTTTAATCTATAGAAACAGTCCATTACCATATCATTCCTCAATTGCAATATACAAAGCCATTCTAAGACCGCTACTGCTGTATGCTTGTCCCATCTGGATAAATTCCGCAAAAACCAATCTAAAGAAATTACAAATCATTCAGAACCAATTTCTCAGAACCATCACCAATGCACCGTGGTTTGTCACGAATCATCAGCTTCACAAAGAACTCAACTTAGAACTCATTGAACATCACATCACATACTTAGCCACCAACTTTTATTATTATTTACCTCAAATCTCTTCCCTTGCAACCTTTAGACTCGCTAAAAACCCGAACCATACCAGAATAAAAAAACAGCTACCCCTACAATATATTCCTCAAAACTTTCTCCAAATTTGAACCAGAATAGAGGACCCAATAGGGCATCTTCAACCTTATGTTAGATTTAAGTCTTAGAAATAAGTTTTAAATATAAGTTAGTAAGTAAGTCTATCAAACATATGTAAAGTTTATACTACAACTGACCTATGTACATCCATCAAAATCAATAAAAAAATAAAAAAAAACCTTGCTCTAACACGTTGTGCAGTCAGATTCCACCTTTTGTTGAACCTTGATACCGAAAAATCAATTGCCGGCAAACTTCTCTCTGTTCGTCTGTGATCGATCATCACTTGAGCCTAAACAGTTCAGACGATTTTCTCCAAAATTGCTAAAAATTCTGTACTTTCTTCCGTAATAACATCTGCATTTTTTCTCAGATATCTCCAGTTTCGAAACGTTATCAATTCTCTAAGATATTCCGAAAGCCGTATTTCAATCAAGACATTATGGACCCGATAACACGAGAAGTAAAACAGTTATAGTAAAATGTTATTTTGAATATCAACTTAAAATGAACAAGGCAGACATGCGAGACTTTTAAAATTTATTAAAAGTATGGGCGCATTAACCTCTATGGATAGCAACCCTTTTGACACAGAAAAACTACAAAATTGTCTGGACATTTAACTAGTATACACATAAGAGCAGTTACAAGAATTGTCAGTAATGCGTTGGCAAAGAAAATATCATTTACATTTACAATCTTCTTCTATTATAATACAAATAAACAATTATAGTATCGCTCTAAGCAATTATTTAAACATTTATAATATTATTAAATTGTAAAAAACTCAATAATAATATTACAAAATAATTCAAATGTGCACACAAAAAATAAATAAGAACATTTAATAATGATGGTTTAGTAAAGGACAAATACTATGGTGTTTTGCTCAGCTCTTGCAGATAATGTGTATATATGTTTAATAATCGTCCGTTGAAGTATATAAATGATTTTTAAATGAAAACGAATTGGTTACGTATAATGCGATCTGTTATTCCATAGCCACCTGAACGATATCAGTACTGGTGGGTATAATGTATTGAACTGGTATGACACATTCAACATACAAAATTAATTTTAATAAGTTAGTTGACTTTTTTCGTGAAAGTTTAAGTAAATACCATTTGTGTTTTAGAAATTCTCAGATAAATTCCAAAGCACATGTAATAACCTATTAAAACCCTGAGAACGGATTAGGCGTTAGTGCTCTGACAGACTAATGTTCTGAAAACAGAATAATAAATTATGCAACTAGTTTATAATGTTAAACTCTATTGCATGAGTACACATTTTGATGACGACCGACGTTAGCAGCGACTTTTCAAATTTGCAAGAATACAATAAAGCATCATTGTAAACGAGTTGCATACATTATGTGTTTGTATAACAGCATTATAAATTTATTAAAGAATCAAGGTTAATTTTTGGAAAGAACTTCATTGTAACGTCACGGGTATTTGACACGTGTGCGAAACAACGGTGGTCGGTTGTTGGGTTTACCGCTACCTTCCCACGATTCTCTCGCTGCGATTGGCTGAATGTGTGATGACGCAATTATTCGTGCCATAAACGGTGAATACCACCTCATAATCTGTGCCGTAAGATGCCATTTTACGAACGATATTTTGTAATCTAAAATGGCATTTATAATGCCGGCTAACAAAAAAACGTATCCTCGAGATAAGAATTTCCCAAAACGTGTATTTCTGCGAAACCGACTTCGAGATTTTGCAGGCTATATAACTCTCTTTCTCATCCGTATATTCTGATCATAACATACTACGTGTACGAATACAAAACATGAATTACAAATACGAATTTGTATGTGAACCGGTCATTACATTGACGCACAGTGCGTCTGTGATTCACCTCAGAAAGATTCCGAGAGCCGCATCACCCGCTTCGCGCGCGAGAGAGAGAGAGACGTTCCAGCGTCGTCGCGGGCAGGCGCGTTGGGGGGGGGGCGCCTGGTGTTTCCGTCGCCATCGTGGCGTAAACAAGTCGGCGAGGGCGCGAGCGGCGCCGGGTGCTGTTCGTGAGCGCCTGTCACGTGGCGACGGCGGCGCGTACCGGCCTTACGCAAGTGGCAGCGGTCGCTTCCAGAAGCTTCTGAGGCCTTCGGCGGCGCGCAGGGGCTCTGGCAAAGGGGGGGGAGAGGAAGCGAAGAGGGAATGAGAAAGGGCGGTTGGCAGCGGAGAAAGGGTGGATGTAATAAAAAAGAAAGAGTAGAGAGGAGGGGAAAGGTGAAGGGGATGAAAAATAGGGGAGAGCATGGGAACCATTTTCCCTCCAACCTTTTTTACACCCCCTTAACTTTTTTATAAATAACATTTCCCATGAAATGATTAACTGATAAAACTTCAGTTAAATATTTAGGAGTCTGTCTTGGTACTAATCTAAATTACAAATCTCATATTAAAGCTTCCGTTTCAAAAACGAAAGATAAAATAGTTCAACTACATCTTACCTACTTACTATCTTACTTCATATTAAATAGAAACTCAACTCATCGTTTTGATACACGTTCTTCCCCTTATAAATCTATCATTAGACCTTCCTTGACTTATACCTGTCCCGTTTGCGGAAATGCTGCGAAATCTAATTTTAAAGAAAATATTCAACCACTCAGAAGAAAGTCTTGAGATCTGTCATTAAAGCCCAATGATCTATGTATCCAAAAAGCAAATTCAGCAAAATTAAAAATTCCTAGTATTCCTGATTTTATAAAAAATTCAAGATCATTTTCTTCTTCTGCATCTTCTTTACCCCGTTCTAATCTTTTTAAAGGCAAAACCAATTATAATTTTCTTCAAATTAAGTCACAATTTCTGAAGCATAAGTTAACATGCTTACTCTATTGACATTTTTTCACTTTGTCTTGTTTCCTCACTCCTTTTCATTCTGTTCTTTCTTTTTAGAATTATTTCAACTGCTCAAATCTAACGTTATCCGTTAAGAATCATAGTTCGCTGGACCAAGATTTACAAAATTAACTTTCTAGAAGAATGTATTTTGGTGAACAAGAAGTAATAAAATTAAACAAAGATAGAGACGAGAGGGGAGGAGAGAAATATGTGGGAGGAAGGGCAATGGGAGGAAAGAGGGGAGGGGAGCAGGTGGATGCAATGTGAAAGGACAGAGAACGCGGCCCCCACTCCTTCAGCCGAAATGTCCGACGTCATTCTTCGCCGAAAAGCTTTCTTCCGCCGCTTCGCAGGAAAACGAGATGCAAAAGGCTTATGGAGAATTTCGAGTGAAAACAAATCGAAGCCAACAGGATACGCACTGAAGTTAAATGAACAGAAAATTCTGCTGTTCTGAGCAGCAGACTTGTCAATTCCTCCTGTACGTCCGCTCATCGTAAGGCGGCTCCACACATTCGTTACTCGGCCGAGTAACGGCCGACTGCTCGCCGAATCCCTAGTAGTGTGAATGAGTTACTTGCTATTTTCCCAGTGGCGAACATTCGGTGCATCGCATGTCGGTCTTTTGGACACATCAAAGGAAGCGAACATTCGCCGAACACATCAGTTGTTTGGAACTGGGCGAGCAGTAGCTGGCTGCTCGGCGAATGCCGGATGTGAGGAGCCGGCTTTAGGCACGCTCGACGTTTAGAGTCTTCGTTGTTTGCTAGACGTCACCGGAAAGAATTCGTAGAACAATCATGAACATGGATCTTTTTTCTAATCACAATACATAGCAGGGAAACACTTTGTATGATTCTTGATGCAGGTTTCACTGTAGTTGGGAGTCTTTTTTTCTTGAGTGCTGCGTTTCCTCCCAGCGCGTTGAAAATGATTCGTCCGGTTCATTCAATTGCAGGTTGATTAAGGTCAACCAAAAGGAACGGGAGTAGCGTGGGTATTTGTGAGTACATTCATCGTGATCGTAAAAATCGCTTTACCGAAGCTCGCGGAGTACGGCGCGCGCAGCGTGCGCAAGGCCGCGCTGCCCTCAATTGCTCTTTCCTTCGAGCGATGACGTGTTGTGGTTCGCGAGCGCGGGGGTAGGCGCGGCGCTCGCGGCAGCGAAAGCGGTGCGAACCGCTTCCCCTGCCCTTCCCCCTCCCTCGCTCCGTCGCCCCCCCCCCCCACGCGGCGGGGCGGAAGCTCTGCTCAATGCAGAGATTGTTGCCCCATTTTGTTTACTTCATTTTATTTTATTTTTTTTATTTCCTGTCTCTCGATTTTCTACTCACTATTAACATTCAAATTCACCCATACCGCTATCAACTCTACTACTAAAAATATAGTATTCATATGGGTACATACAAAAGCGAGAAAAATCCTTAGTTACGGTACCAAGGAACCAGAAAACGAGTGTTCTGTACGGTACACGGTACTTTCCGCAACATTACATAGATATCTTTCTCTATATTACATATTACTCCGCTTATACGTATTCGAGTAAGAATAATTCAAAACATAGTAAAGTACTCTCCGTTTCTGTGAACATATCAAACAATGTTTGGATTAATTCTTTATTTTCTCGCTCGACGCGAGAAATAGCCGGTGGCTCGTCACCTCTTCGCTAAGTGATGAGAGCTGCGTGTATACAATTCTGAGAAAGTGGCAGTCGAGTCGCCTGCGAATCAGGACGCGGAAATAACCTGCGCGGCGCGTCTGCCTCGTCATCACGGGCTCCCGCCGCGCCCCCCACCACGCCCCCCTCACGCCACCGTCGCGCCGCCCCTCCCGCTGCGCGGCCGCCCTCCTCCGCCGGCAGCCACGCTCAGGCCACGGCCGGCCTTCTGTTGTGCCAACACAGACGGCTTATTTTATCCATTCGTTACTGTCTCAACGACCCATTCCATGTCCTGCCTTATTCTGTGTAGTTTAAAAACAGTTTTCTCTTTCTACACGTTTGAGAGAATCCGAACTTGAAATTTTACGTGTAATTGCGGGAGGAAATAGTTAAAAAAAAGAGTTAAACGTTTTCGTTGACGTGGGATAGGTCCAACAACTGGTATCTTTACCAACCTTCTCAAAAATATGCACGTTAGCAAAATCAGGGAGGATCGTAATGAGTTACCTTAGAGATTCAGAGAGCCTGGTGTCACAAACAAACCCTTTGAAAATTGAAAGACACTCGTAAACAACACCATTTGCTCTCAAGAAAAGAGGCAAAGGAGGTAACTTATGGCGTCTTGCACCCCAGATTTCGCTGTTTTCTCACAAACAACCAATATGTGCATAGGGTACATTTATACTACAGCAGAAAGCAATAGGCGGTATGGCGGTAGAAAATACGACACAGTTGTAATAATGAATGTCACTTTAAAAATGAAGGGAAGTAAAACGAGTTTCCATTCACACCTCTTAATGACCAGGAAAAATATTTATTCCTTTTGCTGGGTAGTGACTAAGAACTTGAAGAAGAGAAAGAGAGAGAGGGGGGGAGAAGGATAGAGATAAGGGGTGGAGAAGGAGATAGATTGATTACCTTTATTTGCGCAGTAGATTGAAAACGCGTCTGGCCGAACAAGTGAACATAAAAGGGCCTTCAAATATTATAACATAACATCATATCCCAATTGTTCATTAAATATTTAAATATCGTGAGCCAGTGATGGAACACATTCAGTGTTCAGTGAACTCCTAAACAGTTCCGTGAGAACAGATTTTGTTATTTCGGCAAAATGAAGTGTTGATAAATACATTTTGTTACTCTTAGAGGGGCTTGTCTTGTCAGCAGAAAATTTGATCAAGCGTTCAGTTTACAGTGCCGCGGTACGATGTACCGCATCATATTGCCGTGCAGCGGGTTTGGAGGTTTACTCGGCGCAGACCCCACCCCCTCCCGCCATGAAATGAGGACGAGGTGAGTTGGGAGGAAAGAAGGAAAGACCTGGCTTAAACATTGGAGGAGGAGCTGCTTGACGAAGCGACGGCGACACACGGGCGAGGCAGACAGAACGAGAGGACCTCAGGGGAATCCCAGGAACTTCTATCGCACAAGAAAACGGTGTACCAACTCAGTATTAGATTTCTGTGTTTTATCAATGTTTTATTTGTTGAATTTGCTGCGAAGCTTAATATGGAATGTATGTAAATAATTAAAGAAATCTGAATTTATTTCATTGATTATAAAATAACTTTTTTTATCCTTACAAGTTTCTCATTCTTCACTGAAACATTTATTTACGTTACAATTATCAATATGTGAGTGTTTATTAATTTTATTTACCAGTCTGTAAGCTGTGACACATATTTTGTATTCTCTCCTGCTGATTGGCTAATCGTGTGCCCCATTGCCTGAGAGTGGCAGCAGTGTCATTTTGTGTTATTTCAACTCGTGAGCCATATACGCTTTTGCAATGAAACACGCGTGAGTTTGTTTAACGTTTCATTTTGTACCCAAATAGAGATGTTAAGAACAATAACATGTTCATACCATTTTCAATACCAAAGTTGCGAATCGTACATCACCGTGTATTCGTACGCCCATGCGAATTCGCGAAGTTATCAACAGATCTGTGTCCAAAACACAAAGCAAAATGGACTTCCAGTACAGGAGCATCGATGTTGTTGTATCTGCATCGTGAATAAGGAAAATTACTTAAAGGTAGGCTTACGTAAAGAGCTTATAAGTTGGCGTGTAAAACAATTTATTTCAACTTTACTACAATATTTCATAAATTATATAATAATAAATATTTTGCTAGTGCTGTTTTTGCTGTCGCTTATTCCACTATCTTTGACGGTAGGGACCTAATAGTCTCAAGATTCCTACTCCTGTGATTGTGAATCCCCTGTTCTCAAGACCAAAAGAGAGGGAACTAGAGCGAGAGAGAGGAAGAGAGAGAGAGAGAGAGAGAGAGAGAGAGAGAGAGATAGAAAGAAGAGAGGAAGCAAGAAAGAGAGATGAAGAGAGAGACCAAGAGAGAGAAAGCGAGAAAGAGAGAGCAAGAGAGATAGACAGAGAGAGATAGAGGGGGCAAGAGTGAGAGGTGAGAGAAGAGGAAAAGAGAGTGATAGAAAGAGAGAGGAGCAAGAGGGAGAGGGAAAGAGAGAGAGGAGCACGAGAGAGAGAAAGAATGAGACGAAGAGAGAAAGGGGGAAGAGAGAGAAAGGAGCAAGAGAGAGAGAGAGAGAGAGACGCGCGTCACGAGGGCCGGTGCGGTGCGTGGACGGGGCGCGGAGCTGAGCCGCTGCAGCGGGTGCGGGGGGCGGCCAAAATAGCGCGTACGCGGATATAAATACACGCGCGCCACAGCGCCGCGCCGCGCCGCGCCGGTGTGCAGTGACGCGGCCCGGCAGCGCGCCCGGGCGGAGGCGGAGGCGGGCTGAGCGCGTGACTTGGGCAGCCGCAATAGCCTGCTCCTTCTACACTGTCCAACACAAGCTGCGAAGTATTGCAACATTCCATTGTCAAACATTCACATTGAAATTCGCAGCAGTATCATTACTCGAACACTTAAAAAAAAAAATAATGATCAAGGTCACCTTTTTAATCGTAATTATTAAGACACGGTCGAATGTTCATCATCACATTTAAGTATAGCCTCGGTTTGCTCTTCCTTCAGTTGATAACGTGCACCACAAGTTTCCAAGTTTCCTACAGTGTTCGTCGCTTATTGCGATACTATTCCTATGATGTCCAGCCCTGAGTGATGTTAGAACATTAAGAAAACGCCGCTTATTGCAATCAGAATTCGTTTATGTTCTTCTTCTCATTTTAATTACGTACCGTTTGAGACCTCACGGGACGCGACTTGCGAAAGACCAGGCAAATACTTCTCTAATCGCTTGAAGAAATCCTGTGCAGTCGACCAATGAATACAGCGGAAAACGAGTGTGGGAATGAATGGCTGTAGATGAAAACATCACTACATCTGTTGGACTAACAGACGACGACATAATACGTAAAAACGTGTCAACCTTCAACGACAGCGGAAGTCAGGCAGACGTTAGAAATATTGCGATGTGGTGGACAGCACAGATCAGTTGATTTGCGGAATACTATTATAAGTGAGAGTTTTACGTTAACCGAATCCTCATAAAAAAATACTACAAGCAGAGGTAAAACCAAAATCGAGAACCTCTTCCTTTTTCATTTGATAATATTTTAATTAGAATTTTGGTTTATATTATCAATATATTAATGTTATATTTTCTGCAGCCCGGAATGATAACAATAAGAGGTGCTCACTGCATTTTACTCACTTCGTCCACTTTCTCTTAATACAATTTTCATTATTCCCGCGAGGGAATAAGTACCTTTGAAAATCGAACAATTTTCAAATAATTTTACACTGCTCAATAGATTAAATAGTTATTCAATAAGGACCCGGGGTTTCATGTCGATCGTTACAAAAGTACATGAAAATTATTTGTTTGTCATTATAATATTAAATAGGTGAAAGCAATAATGTAACATATGTTAATTGTTGAGAGTATTTTGAGTACATGTGATTTTAAATTAAATGTACGAGATTTCTTGTAGCAACCCTTGCAACTGTCGCCTTTGGGGGGATGATTGCCTTTGCGGAACTGCTGCCGGAACTTTTGCGGAGAGAGGGGAGGGGCCGCGAAGGCCATCTTCCCCAAAATCGACAGTTGCGACGGCTGCTCATTTAATTTGAAATCTCATCTCAGAAAATATCATGTTATACACAAATTACTATCAAATATTAACATGTGTTATATTCATTGCATTCCTCATTGAATTCATCATTGCATTCTTCTTTTTATGATCCATCTATTGCTAATGAGAAAAATGGAAGGTGATTAAATTTCTCGAAAACTAAAAACATTTCAAACAATATCTCTACTCCATATCACTTGCCCTAGGATTCCGCATTGTTGAGCAAAAACTGCATTTCGATATCGGAAACCGTTCAGACGTTATGGGGGTGAGTGATTCGTAGTTGGTGGGACTGGGTACATAAAGTGCGCGGCAAAACTCAATAGCAGGCGAATGTGGGGGCTGGGGGATCTCCGTTGCCACATGCTGAGCGATTCCACTTCGCAATTGCACATGGCAGAATAGCACAGCCTTCTTGATTGTAAGCACGAAAGTGTACTCGAGTTTTAACGCGTTACACCACAAACATTTCCACTTTCTCCGTTGTGCGTTCTCCTTCACGCGTTCAGAGCTTCCGTTCCAACGGAGCAATCCATTACATTACGGAATGTTTCGAACCAAATGACGCAAATTCGAACATTCGTCTGGCCCTCGATCACATCGGTGACCAGTCCAGCGTCCCCCGTCCCCCACCAGGGGCGTCACCAGGAGACAGACGTCGCCTCCGCTTCGCCCTTATCGACCGGCGCGGCGGGGCCGCCGAGCCCCGACGTCGCCGGCGCGTCGCGTCGGCGGCGTCGCGGCGCCACAAACAAGTTGGCTGGCTCGGGTCGAGTCGGGTCGGGTCGGATCGGTGCGCCGCGGCGCCCTGCCAGCCCTTCGCCTGACTCTCGCGGGCTCGCCTTCCGTCCCCGCGCCAGCACAGCGTCCTTCGACCGCAGCCAAAACGGCGGAAATGAAAATACAGAAGACTCCGGTTGTAGTGAATTTCTGGCGACTAAAATGTTTGGTTGACTATATCCGATGTCAAAAATAAATAAAATTTCCCTACAGTCATTTATTTTATTAATATACCGCAAAATTCATTAATAGCACGAACTGAAAATTTTAATGCCTTTATTAGTACGTAAAAATATCAATTATTTCAATTGTTTGAATCGTACATTTTCATTACATCCTTCTCCAGAGGTCATGCTCTCACCATACTTGATTCTACATTGCCCTCAAAGTATCGCAATACAGTCTTGACACTTTTCAATGCATCTTGCACTGTTGGAATGCCAGCCGACACTCCGAAGATCCTTTTAATCGTCTAATAACATAATAGATTCAATTAATTTCCAGGACTCATTTCCTATATTCACTATAACCGAGATTCAGGTTTACTATAACCGAATCTCCTTATGCTTATTTGTAATGTAAGTGAAATGGAACCAGTGACTTAAGTTCACTATAACCGAGGGTTCACTATATCCGAGTTCACTATAACCGGAGTCGACTGTACTCTTCGTGGTCAAGGAAATGATAAAACGCGCCATCTAGCGTAACACAACGTATCATTAGATAAAAACAATTCTCCAATTCTACCTACAATGTAAGCAAAAGTGGTTCAGGGCATCAATTGTGACTGCAGTACCTCTGACCGGGAGGTCCCAGAGTGCGAATCCCGACGATGGCAGGATTTTCTACACTAGCCAGACAGCTAGGACGAATTTAGCTGCTGTCTGGCGGAGAACTGGCAGCTCGCTGCTCTGTAGCTTTCCGTGGTTTCTCCGATCAACACATGGTGAACGCCTGAACAGTATCCTAACAAACGGGACACGGACCTCGCGCAATCTTCCCTTCCTATTCTTTCTCCTATCCTCACTCCTTCATTACACACATTTACACTTACATGTACATGCACTCTACCACCACACTTGTCGAGAGACCAGTCGGGACCTTAGAGCTTGTCCCGACGTAGGTCGGTACCGGATCTCGCCATCTAGTGGTGAGATAACACAGCCACCTCCCGCGATAAAAAAAAACAGGCACTACACTTACGAAACGAATAACCTCAGCACTTGACGTACCAGGAATCAATAATCAATCGAATTTTGCTTGGGATAATCCGGTTATAAGCTAGTTCCGCGATATTTTCTCTTCTCCTACATACGACAATGTAACACTACAATACATACTGCAAAGTAACTCATCAATACATATTACAATGTAACAGTGATACCTACACGATACATTGGAAAACAATGCATCTAAAAGTAATTAAAATGCTCTCTTAACGTTTTGTGTAGAAAAATAGTAAAATGATTAACTGCCACATGTGACACGGAGTGACAGGGGTATATTTTGGACGCCACAGCAGGAAAAATTTATTCCTAAAAAAAATTGTATATTGTTTTACTGAGCACATTTTCGATACATTAAGGGAAAATATTCAGCTAGAAAAAAAACAACTGTCTTGCTGGTAGTGACATTAACTGAAATAAATTTTAAAAAAAGTCCTGGAGTACAAAATGTACCCCCTTAGGCCTCCTAGGGTTAAAAAGTTGATTTATTAAATTACGGACGTATTCCCGTTAAGGAAACATTTACATCTGTCACTACTCAATCATTTTATTTTCTCACCTGCTGCTTATGTGGTATATAGAGGGTATTGTAATGCTGCGGGGAAAAACTGCGAATTTTTGACAGAAAAACTTATTGGCCGGACCCCTCTAACGAAAATGTGGATAAATCTTGATCCTATATATAGTAAATGACTTCCTACAACACGTTGTATTGTCAGAATTCAAGTTTTAGGAGTCTTCAATACCGAAAAATTGGATAATGGCAAACGTCTGCTTGGCTGCCAGTAAACATCCTTATCAGCAAACAACGTTTAAAGAATGTTTTCGGTTGCATATTCGTTGAAGTCTCTCTATTTGCAAATATTTGCAATGGGTTCAAAGTTTTTTCGGCGTCATCGTACATCTAGAATAATTAAGGTAGACATTTTAAAATGAAATCCGTTCATTAAAAACAGATCTTCAAATAAGACCATTTTAAATTTTTCGAAAATACGAGTAGTTTTTCCGTAATTTTACATTAAACGTAGTCAGTTTTAAATAAATATTAAACATTTCCCCCCAAAATGGCTCCATTTTTTCTTCAATTTTTTACCTCATTAGGAAAAAAACTGTAAAAAAGTGCAGGTGGACGTATTTTTCTTTATCTCTCTGAATTGCCAAAAATAGCATTAGTAACTTTTTTTCGACATCCTCCTAGAACTACAATACAGAAGATATGATTTTTCCTCAAAGAAATCTGTTCATCAAAAATAGATCTTGAAATAAGGTCGAAATTTTAATGCAAATATGAGTAATTTTTGCCTAATTTTGTCTGAAATAGCAAATTTTTAATATATTTTAAACAATTATTTTCTCAAAAACAGCTCCAAATTTTTTCTTTAATTTTTTCCTTTATGAAATAAGTAGCAAAGACCGCCAAAGAAAGTGGCGGCTGGTCCAATA
Organism: Teleogryllus occipitalis; assembly: GCA_011170035.1. Classification (NCBI taxonomy): domain Eukaryota; kingdom Metazoa; phylum Arthropoda; class Insecta; order Orthoptera; family Gryllidae; genus Teleogryllus; species Teleogryllus occipitalis. The sequence continues at coordinate 72,285 of BLKR01001831.1, read as the reverse complement.
TTAGGCGAACTCTCTGTATTTTCAAAAATTGCAAACAGCAAAAATTAACATGAACATGTTTTGTCTTATAAAATCTTATTTTGAACAGTACACTCGCGAGTATCCGAATTGGGTCCCAGACTTTCTTGGGTACGTAAACCGAATGAACGTTCTGCAATGAATTATTCTGTTTCTTTGTCTTACGACTTTTTAACTTTCTCTCCCTTCGTAAGAAGAAAAAGTAATGTACACGTGCGTCGAAAACGGCAAATTTTTGACAGAATAAACTCTTATTGCCGGCCGGGCATTGTAACTGTTCTCAGTAAACGCCAAATTGTTCCACCTGGAATGACACATTGAACAAAGCCGAATTTCAAATTCAAATCTTAAACCAATTCTTTAAAATATTCACCAAATTCACCAAGTTTGATAAAAAATTATTCAGGTAAGGAAGGCTCTTCGATAAAAAAAAATGTTTGGCTCTTTACTTCCATGGATACGATCAAGATCATAAGAATTACTCTAGCTCAGCATTGCTGGAGAAGAGACGACAAGCATGAACACTTCGTAGAAGGAAGACCGTGTGCTCATCCCGTCCACGTCAGGTGCCAACACAGTAACAACAGGCGCTGCAGCAAGAGCCTGAGCGCGAAGGCCGTGCCGCGCCCTCGCCTGCGTTTCTGGGAACACCGAGATCCTGCACCCGCACTCCCACTCCCACTCAATGGCAACTCTGCACCTCCGGCGCAAGCGCTTTTGGTTTCCCAGGAAGAGGCAGGCCTTATCTGTTCGCATTTGCATCGACATCCTCGCAAGTGAATCCCCACAACTTTTTATTTTCCCGCGTACTAGGTTCGCAGTATAAAGTTACGTAATATTGCAGCGGAAAACGGATTTTTCGGCCAAAAATTCGTAATGTAAATCCCTGATACCAAAATAGAGGATAATTCTTGTTCCTATATGTATTGAATAACTTCCTCTAAAACGTTGAGTATTCAGAATCCACATTTTGTGGGTCCTTGATACCGGAAATTTGGTGTTCGGCAAAACGTCTGTACCTCCGTTGTCTGTGAACAACACTTGCGGCTAAACAGTAAGCCGTTATTTTTTTTTTAAATTACACAAATGTATTTTTTTAAACATCTCTGTCATTATTAATAATACATTGTTATTTTTAAACATTATTACTTTTATGAACAGAAGTGCTACAAATGATTTTTGCTGAAATTTTCAAAAATTAAAACGTTTTCTGTGAAAATGAGCTAAAATTGCCTGATTTCAGAAATGCTTCAACGATATTTTCTCGAGAACGGTTCCAAATTTTTCAATGAAAATTTGCATATAGGACTATTTTATTTATCTGCGATATTCTTAAGGACATATTTTAATTCTACTATTAGAGGATAAAAAAATCATGGAAAGAGGCTTGGAAAAGGTGGGGTCATTCTGAAAAGCTAGCTTATTATATTAAAGGATTAGAAAAATAACTATTGCAAGAAAGTCTGTCCTATTCTAGTTTACTCAGAACAGCAGCGAAAGGCAATACCGTGAATGAAGTCAATGCGTTATCATTGCCTATAATATTGTTGTTGGTAATATACAATATTATTGGCAATGACAAAGCTTGAATTATTTCATTTTGAATGCCAACGACAACTCGTCGCTCAACCAATACCGTGAACGTTGGGACTCGTGAGCCGTTCCACCGCGCAGGTGAATCATCTGCCAGATCGTGTTGGCCGAGGCGCGCAGCCGCCGCCAGCGTTTGACGCGGGCGCGAGGTCGATCCGCGTGACGTGGCATTTGCGCACCGACAGCGCTCGCGTCCGAATTTAGCCCAGCCCCCTCCCTCCGCCCCTCCAACACCCTCCCCCCGTCGGCGCACTTGCAGGAAGCACGCGCCGCACACGAAGCGAGCGGAGGGGCATTATTTATAACATCTACACTTCCCCTCACATTCTTCCACCTAGCGGACGTCCTGCGAAAGGAAGTCGTTTCACAAATGAATCATTACGCCTACCCGGATGGAGAGGAATTTCTCCTCGCTCCGTTTGCGGAATCAATGTTGCATCAGTCGCATGGCATTTTTGGTCAATAGTAACTCGTTTTGCAAATGCTGCTTTGCATTTCTATCAAATACAACATTAACCATCGTCACATAGTATTCTACTAATCGGTGCGGGTAGTGCTGAGGTATCAGATGATGTATACCTGGATTTTTACATTGCTGCGTTTGACATTTAATCAGCTATTACACTGCCGTTCAATCGAGACCTTACACGTCACTATAGTAACGTCGTATTGGTGGCATTCAGCCTTCCGATTGGATAACACCGTAACAGCTGATTTATTTCAAACGCAGCTCTATAAAAACCGCAATATACATCACCTGTTACCTGGGCGCTACCCGCATTAGCGATTAGTAGAATACTATGTGATGATGGTTGATGGTGTCTTTGATAGAAATGCAAAGATGCATTTCCGAAATGAATAACTATTGACCAAAAATGGCGTGCCAAAGGGGAGGAGAGAAAGGAAGAGGACGGTCAAACTTTGCGCACGTGAAATTGGAGGCATAAGCGATGTGTGCATCCTGCCTCGCGAATGAAACAGCAACGGAAATACGTTCATGAAGACACATCACGGCGCGCCGCTCGAGGTGACTCACGCCAAGCCGTGGGAAGGCGCAACCACGCAAATATGAAACTGAATCCCAAGAATATCAGCATTTCTCATTTAAGAAGTGTTTGTGGTAGTAATAGCCAGTACTCGGGGAAAAGGAAGGCGTGTACTAGAAATAAACGCTTAAGCTAAATAGAAATGAAAGAACTCGTATGTATCCCGTGATGAAAGTCAAATATGTGAACTCTTAATGTACCTCGTGTTTAATTTGTTGCATTAATGATCCTTTCATATCCTTCTTTTATGTAATTTTCTTATACGCTTTTTTTTTTCAAAGTTTCAAGTCACTATTCAAAACGAGTCACAACGAAACGGAGTGCCAACAATATACAATAACAGCGCTCTGACTTCATGACCTCTACAGATGGCACTAACTCTTTGTCTCCGGAGTTATTATGCTTTTCTATTTTGGTATATTATCAATTAACTGGCTCCATAATAGATATAATAATAATAATAATAATAATAATAATAATAATAATAATAATAACAAAAAAATATAATCTGATCGTAAATAATCTCTCGTAAAAAAAGTATTATATCGGAAAATTAGCATAGTCACGTGAAGCAAAATTACACAGACATGATAATAATGAAACAAATAGCATTTCAAATCAGATCTACTAGAAGCCGTGGCCAACCCAGGAGCGCGTAAACGTCTCCGAGGGCAAACAGGGCTCAATTTGTTTGTTGTCACTAGTACACACGTAAATGCACCCAAAGAAAAACATAAACAGGAAGTTAGGCATAAGGCAATGTAATATTTTCTCGCCATAAGAGGCTACCGGCAATGCAAACGTAGGGGTCGTAGGGGTCACGTGGTGTAGGTGAATTCGGAGAGGGGGGCATGGGGGGCCATGCCCCCTCCCAAGAGGTCTAGATTTTTCGTTTACCTTCCTTATTTTGCAAAATTGATTTAAATATTTAATTATTATGTAATTATTTAAACAGTATGAATTATGTAATTATTTAAAAAATAATATTGTATGGTATCATATCTACAGTACATAAGCCCACCGGTAAAAACTACATCTACGGAAAGTAGTGGTACGAGCTAAAATATCACGTTCTTTCTCGTATTATTTGTAACGGTTTCGTAATATTAAACTATTGCTTCAAAATATAAATATGTATTTTTGTTTTAAATTAAAATATTACATCAAAATAACATTTATTTATGTTATTCATTGCATTTAGCTCCATTCATTCAAAACTTAAAGAATTCAGAGCAGTTTTGAGAAAAATATTATCTTTAAGGTAGCCTTCATTGCGTGCCCATTTAAGAAAAAACTACTCATAATTTCGAAAAAACAAATGCACCTAATCTCATTCAGTGATCTAATTTTGAAGAATATATTTTATTCAGATGAAAAGTATCTTCACTACTGTGGTTGTAAAATGGTGCTGAAAAACATTTTACTTTTCCCAGATTTCGAAAATTTCGAGATCGCAACGAAACTCAGACCGCCATTTTTTTAAGTGTACGTTTCTTTATCTACGAAAACAATTAAAGAACCAGTGGTGTTACAGAATGACAGACTTTCCCGTACTAGTTAGTTTCCTTATCTTTTCAGTCTGGGCTATCTAACTGGTTTAGCCACACCTTCTCAACTGCCTTCTATTGGCGCCTCAAGAGACTTTTTTTCACATATTCTCAATTTTTCATACTAGAAATGAAATATTTTTTAAATATATTACAGAAGGGTAAAATCTGGTCCTAAATACACATTTTCAGTGAAAAGTTGGAAGTAGTTTTTAAGAAAATGTCGTCTAATCGTTTCTGAAAAAGCATAATTTTTAGCTCATTTTCACCAAAAAAAATTTGATTTTTCGAAAAACGCCATAAGACTGCATAATTTGGAGAGCTTCTACTCCCAAATGCAATAATGTATAAAAACGTCTGTTATGTTAATATTAACCACTTGTCATTGGGGCTTCATGTGAAGTACCTCTAAAAAACTACAGCATCTGTTTCAAATTCAATCACCAAATCGATCAGGGATTATCAATTTTCGTGTAAATCCTGCGTACGGTTCAGCCACTTATGTTGTTTACAGATGGCCGGACGGACAGGCGGAAAGGGGTGGTCGGACAGACAGTCAGACTTCGCTCCGAAAACTAATTTTTCGATATGAAGGACCCATAAAACATGGATTCCGGTGGATTCTGAACGTTTCAGAGGAAGTAATTTACTACATACTCTATCAACAAGAATTAATCACTTTAAGGTATCAGGGACCTAATATGACGAAAAATTGCAGTTTTTTTCCCCAGCATTATGTCACCTTTTCTATACTATGTAAGTACTACGCGTGAAAGTAAAATGATGCCAGATGTATTTTTTGTACCTAGACCTAGTACATGTTGCTTCCAACCGGCTCTGTATCAGGAAAGAGATTCGGCATTGGAAAACATTTCTTAGGATAAAAAAACGCCTCTGCATTTCCTGTATGTGCGGGAGATTACCTCATTACTCTGGATGACAATGCGCACAACAAAAGCATATACTTTTCCTGATGCATTCAATACCTTTGTTACATCTCCGACACGAGGAAGTCAATCAATAACGTTTTATTTCTGTAGGAAAAACTGTCATCGCAGTTCAGAAAGTACAAAACTCGAAAATGGCTAATCCAAAATGAATTTCCCTTTCATTCCCGCTATTTGTTTACTTTTCAATAAAATCTCTTGCAATAATTCTCTGATAAACACGGTCTTTCTGATTTGCCATATAAAAATTCATTGGCATGCAATAACGGAAAAAGGAAATTCTTGACATTACCATAACGTAATGTGTACTTCACAATGCGAATAATATTTCATCTTTTTTCGGTTCCTTTTTCTGTGTTTCATCGTTTTCCTCAACATAAAACGTTTTTCTAAGCCCGTCCTTGTCCATCTCTGCGAAGCGATTTATGATTCCACAACCCACATTTTTTTTCTTCTGACGATTCCGCAGTTCTGCCCCTCGCGTGACAGAAGGCCGCAGACGTGCAGTGCTGGAAGGCCGAACACGTCCCACCTCCTACCTTTTCCGCTTAACCTTCACCAACAACAGACAACCCGTGCTTCACGCGAAACGAAAGCAAGGGAAAGCGAACAACCGAGCCGAACTGTGCCCACTCTGGTTGAAGAGCGGAACCGCTTTTAGAAGTGAGGGTAGGAGGGTTCGTTAAATAAAGAATATTTTCAAAATTCAATACAACAAAGTGTTTCTTTGCTGTATTACATGTAAATATACATTACATCCATACTATACATTTTTCATTAATCTATTTTACTAATTTCCAATGCGCGTAAAAGAAGCTCACACAAAAAAAAGTCTAAACAGCCTCCACACATGTGAAAGATGCCTGTGGTTTCGTTAAATTCTCAGGAACTCGGGAAAAATCCAAAATCATCAAAATTACCAATTTCCCATGCGCACAGATTTTGAAAGAAAACTATGCAGCCTCCGACTTTGTGAGAGATTATTTTAATAATTTAATTTTGAAAAAAAATATTTATGTGTGGATGAATTTACAAAATTCAGTTGACGTTCAATTTTGCATTTGTATTTACGGGATTACAATCGAACTTAATCTAATTTACAATTAACACTAAACTACATTTGACGAAGGGACTCACGTAGCACCTCAATTCTGTATAGCTGAATGTGTCCAAAAATGCATGTACATGATATCTATTTTGTATTCGAGTTTGACGTTCCGTATATTTCCCCTGTTTGAGATTTCTGCTTTGGATGATGAAGGGCAGGTTTGAGTAAATGTTATTGGCGAGAGAGGCAATACGGTAAGTGATCGCTTTCATCTTCAATATGGTCTGTAGTTGCTTGCTGGAGATGAACCAGGGGGCCTGGGGAATGGATATTAAGAATTTGTTTTGGATGACTTAATTTATTTAAATTATATTCGGCAGCATTTTTTCATATTGGGCAGGCGTACAGGAGGATGGGTCTGATGATGAATTTGTAAATGATAATGGCATTGTTTAAAGATAGTTTAGTAGTTCTATTTATGAGCAGATTCAGTGGAAGAATTTTGATTTTGGCTTGCTAACCTTTGTTGTCTATGTGAGTTTTCCAGTTGAGGGTGGTGGGCAGATGGAATCCTCAGAATTTAACTGTCTTATTATTTGGAGTCCACGGAATGATATTATTATTTATCCTTAATTGGTTGGGAGGGGAATATGGTTTAAATGTGAATATTTTAACGGCTGATTTGGTAGGATTGATTTTAATCTTCCATTTTGAGGACCAACTTTCTAATGCATGAAGATGTATTTGGATTTCATTATTACGAAGTTTAATGATGGATGAGACGTATAGATTGCAGTGTCATGAGCAATTTATGATATTTGAGTTAATTTCGAGGTAGGAATATTCGCTGTATAGAGGCTGAATAGTTATGGGGAGAGAGAGGATCTTTATGGTAGTCGTGCTCTTATGGGGCGTGGGTTTGCGGTAGGATTTTCTATTACGACTGCAAAAGTTCTGTTTGTGAAGCAGCATGTTATGATTTTATAGAGGGTAGTTGGGATTCGAATTGCTGATAATTTAAATATTTGCCCTTCGTGCCAGACACATTCGCAGGCTTTGGTAAGATCGATGAATACTTTTACTGGGAGATGATTTTTTGGAATGATGTATGAAGGTGTTTTTTGACGCGTAGAAGCTTTGGGGGGTATGGAATTAATATTGTTGAGGTAACCTTATGTAACTGTCAAAGGTTTTGTTACATACCCACGAATTTTACAAACATTTCCGCCTCCTATCTCGCCTTCGTCCACGCATTCGCCCACTCTTAACTAGTGGTGCGACAAAATGAAACAGACTTCTTGGTATAGTTGTTTTCCTGTTCTCTAGAATTGGGGAATTATCTTTATGGTTTCGCTTCATCCTCCAGTTGTATTTATCGGCGCCTAAAACGTCCAGTAGATTCTTCCCGAATATCTATGTCGGTAATAGAATACCTTTACATATTTGCCCATCCCTTGGCTCCATCGCGGAACCATTGTTCTAGTAGTAGGAATGAAGTTCCTGAACTAAACAGTTTCCTGTCAGGTCAAGAGATTATACTCTGTTATACTACGAATATTACTCCGTGTGAACTAAGGAGAATCTATAGAGTGTATCTGTGATATTCGAATTTTCAGCTTTTCAATACTTTTTCAACTTACTTATTCGATTACTAAAAGGAAGCTCGCGCCAAATTAATTGTTGTCTATTTGTCCGTCAGTACGAACTGGAAACGATACTTGATCTATCAACGTGAAATATAAACCCCCTTGGGTTCGATTGATTACTGATTCCGGGCGTGCCAACTACTGGGGTCATTAGTCCCGTAAGTGTAGTGCATGTTTTTCATCGGGAGGTGCCGCTGGTCTTCCCCCGCTGGATGGCGAGATCCGGCGCCGACCTATCGTCGACTAACGGGTAAAACCTCTTGGGAACAACTTAGTTTTTGTTTTACGATATCCCCAGCGGCTCCGAATATACGATTTTTTTGTTGGATCGTGTTACATAAAAGTAAGTGCATGTGTTTGTACGAACGGGAGGAACAGCTAGAACGGAAGAGGTTGGATGGACGGGGCGGGAGGTGTTGGGAGGACGGCCGTGGCATGACAGTAAGGGCGTGCGGGAGGGACGGACAAAGAATGATGACGAGGAAGAAGTAATTCATCAAAATTGATACGATGGGTAGGGCAGGAGGAGTGAAAGGACAGCCATGGTAGCCCGCTAGGGCGTGCCGTGGGTCGGACGTAGCGTTATGAGCGAGAGAAACACACCGCTCGTGAGCTGCTATAGTGGCACAACTAAAAAATTGAAATTATGAGTTAATGCTTCCGCCAGAATTGCAGATTGGTCTACCTTCCAGCAGTAACATCAGCATACTTTACAGTCAAGGTCAAAACTTGAAACTCATTTATCTCAACATCAGATCGTTTTGAGTTGTGCCACTATTTCAGCCCACGAATGATATAGAGCGGAATAGGCTGGAAAGGAGTGACGGGAGTTCTAGACAGGACGGTAATAGCAGCTCGAATAATGCGTGCGGGGGTATGGACGAAGCGTGATGAGCGGGAGGAACAGATAGAGCGGAAGGGGCTAGATGGACGGGGCGGGAGTTGAGGACTGGACGGTCATGGCAGGCGCCAGATAGGGTGTGCGGAAAATACGGGCGAAGCGTGCGGGGCGGGCGCGGCTGCTTAAATGACGTGTATGAGAATGATTAATCCGGGCAACGCTAGGTAATCAGCTAGTACAGTTTCAAAATAGCAAGTATACTACCGGTAAATATCTAACTGCTTACTAAAGCAGCGCATTCGTCGAAGATATGCTTATAATCAGGGAACGGATTTATATGGAGTAAAAATATATGAAATATATATGTAGTTATTTTTATGTACATGTATGTATATGGCGTCCTGGGTCGGTAGTCCGACTTCGCCGGCCAGCTACCAGTGTCCCCCTTGCCTGGGCCTAGTTAAATTCCCATGCTTGGGGGTAAGAGCGACATGAGGCAAACATGACGTATTCTCTTCACCGTCACTAGCAAGATCCGCATGCTTGAGCTTTTCTTTGTCACACAGCTACAGAAACTGGGACGATTTTGAAGGAAGCTAGTACACTGCACGAGAAGCTAGTACGCTACCCATGAGTCATCCCAGAGGCTAATTTTTTTTATCGTCTAAGAATGGAGTTAAATATGGACCTAATATGATAAAAATGGTTAGGGTAAAATAATAATTTATTGTAGTTGGTAACACTTCATCTTTAAATTCTGAAATGTAACTTCTAATTTTACACTGGCTGATTGTGCTACTTTTGGTATTTTACACTTGTTTAATTGCGAGATTAATACAGCGCCCCAGCAAAGTCTCTCCGCAGTGGCACCTTGCTGGTGAGAGTGCTTGCAACAGAAATTACGTTGGCAGCACGAGCTGCAGCTTGAAAAGGTAAATTGCGTACTCACCACAATCATAATAGAGGCTGGAAGTGTTGTTCCCTTCACTTGTTTCCCAGTGATCTGTTTGCTACCAACATAAATGCAATTTTTAATACGAGGCTCTGATTCAGCTCACTGTGGAGAGACTTTCCCGGCGCACCGTAGAACTGAACCAACGCACGGTATTCTGACTGGATTGTAACTGACAATGAGGAGTTGTATAAGTTGAATTCTGATGTCCAAGTCACTGGGAAATCATGTGATTTCAGCCTGAGGGGGGAGGAGAAAGGGTAGTGTGGATTCTGAAACGAGGTGCGTTTCCTACAGACCATCGAGGTCTCAAGGTCATCTGTCACACAAATCCAATAGTTCACGCCTTCTTGCGCTCCCCTCCTCACTTCGCGACATACTCATACCCCTCAGACAGGATCTCAGAGCCCGAAAGTGGAAGTATTCTTCCCATAAATTAAAACATTAACAGTTTCTTAACTTGCTTTCTCAGTGTGAATTCTCCCTGATTAAAAAAATTCTTATTTTAAGGAATTTGTGAAAACTTTTAGCTCTTTTTGTTGATATGCATTTTTAATATTTGATGAAATTTCACTGTTAATCTTAATATGCCCTATGAACTGATTGTATATGAAATATTGAAAATGTATGAACTTTTATTCAAAAATATACCAAAACCCTAAATATGAAACAATATGGAAAATAACTTAGCATTTTTCAACTCCTCTCATTGCGAAACATAAATATAATGCAAATTAGTATCGATATTAGCTTATTTAGTAAATAGTAATATGTATTTACATAGAAATCCGTTCCCTGCTTTTATGTTCAATTGACGACTACATTTTACTCTCTGGTTACAATTTTGACAACAATAGTTTCACAAAATGACAGCGTGAGTCTCTGTGAAAACTTAATTCGGGAAAGAAAAAAAAGATGTTATTGAGTGGGTAGAAAACCACGGTGAGTGTGGAAGAAATCGCCGAGTGTCTTCACAAAGTTCATGTTTGTGCGCGGAAAAACACTGTCGTCATATGTTGACCCGAACTAAGAAACAGGAGACTCTGTCTATCTGATGACTTCGTGGCAGGATACCACAGAGAAAACACGAAATTTCCTCAGGAAGTAAACAAGAGCATGTTTTGCTCGCAGGGCGATAATAGAACTTGACTCTCTTCCTCCGGGGGTCGTGCTTCTCCTGTGGGAGAACGGGGAAGGGGGAGAGGGCGACCTCTGGAGGAGATGGCAGGAAACGCGGGTGGAGATACGGTTGAGAGGAGTCCGGCTAGAATGCCCTTCGGCACTTTACAAATACTAAAAGCGTCAATTAGAACTGTTAAGTTGTACTATTTTTACCACAGTTATTTATGAAGAGAGCTAGGATTACTATGTAATTCCGTATTTGTTTGTTCATTACTAGCGACTATTCCACTCATGAAATTAAAATCAATAGAGTTTAACTACACATATAAAATGCCTCAAGCAGAGCGGTGTATCTCAAAAAACTTATCGTTTTTTCTATCCAATTTTTCTTACCGCTCCTTCCTACAGACCAATAATAAGGTGCGACTCATCTATCTTAGGATGCAGGATGTATCAATCGCTGGGTTGATGTGCAATAAACCGCGTATGTACTGTAAGATAACCTCTGATATTAACATGCTTTCAATTATTTTCAATATTTGGTGCATTTCGGAACTCTGTTGGACGTTATTTTATTCGTGTAATAGTCCTATTAAATAAATCTTCTTCGCTACCCGAGTCGGGGATTTATCGAGAATTCCCAAAGCACTCGTGTTATTATCTAGTGTGATAAACTTTTGTCGTATGTTTACAAACTAGGCTCTTTGAAGTGATTTGAAACCTATTTCATTCTCCATATTTCCAGGTATACACGGGTTGCTCAGCAAGGCGGGATATCCGGGGAAAATGCAGAAAAACCGGATTATTTACATAGACTTGAAAAAATTAGAAGAAGATTAGAAGGAACGAACGTAGGCAAATTCTCCAAACCGAACAATAGAAGATAGGAACAATTTCCTTGTGGCAGTTTTTGTGCCCTTCCTTACTCGGTACGGCGTATTAGGAAAATTATTGGAAATTAACGAAACGGTGAAAACACGTAATGAAAGTAAAGTTAGGCAAAAGGTACGATAAAATAATATCGTCTACAGAGAAAAAGTATTCAAAGTTAAATTTAGTTTAAGTGATATGCTGTGCAGTGTAATGGAAGTGATTCTCTCTTTCTTTCTAATGGTTTCTAACGTTAGAAAATGTAATGTTTATCGGTATTTTACATTAGTTTATTGTGGTATTAGGTAACATTTTTATCCCTAGTTGTTTGTATACACTTATAAGCGAATATGTGCAAGGTTGTGTGTAAGTGTGGGTTCATGAGTCTTTGGGTATGTGTATGTATGCATATTTAGGTCTATACATGAGTGAGATTCTCTACGTACGCGTGAGTGTAAAGGTATTTGCTTTGTATGTCTATGTGAATGTCATCTGCATAAGCTAGGCAGGGGTTGTATTCTTGTATTTTTTAAATTTGTTTATTGTATTGCACAATTTATTAATTGTAGTTTCATATTTTTTAATTCTACCACCGCACAACAGCAGCCAATTGTAGTATAAAGTTGCTATTTATCTAACTACATTTTCCCATATTTCAGAAACATTTACACATCTTTGAATATTTCAACATTTTAGTAGTAGTATGCTCCATATTTTGGTGTTTAAAAATTCTTCTTGGAAGATCATTTTAACCTTTACTCTCAGTTTTTGTGGGTGAATTATTGTGCTTATAAGTTGATTTGAATTTAACTGCAATGTATTGAAAGGTTGAGGATGTATTCCATTACTACTTCTGATTATGAAAGGCATTTTAACCAATATTCGGTAGTATAAAGAGATAAAAAGGACAGTTTTACTTTTGAACATTTAATGCAAAATCCTTTAAAACGTACTACTGTGCAAAGGGTTAATTACAGAAAACAAAAAACCTTTGTGCCTAGTGTTTGTGCTCCCGCAGTGCGTAGTAACAAAGACTGGTACTCGCGGTGAACGTTCCACGCAAACGAGTGACCAATGTATGTCATGCGACGTAGATTCATCAACAGGGCATGCTATTAGTCAAGCCCTGCTGACGCTTCACAATATTGACATCAACACCTTCATCAACGGTGACGAAAATTCGACGCCGAAAGTTCCATCATCAGAGGAAGCCTTGGAAGTAGCAACCGGCATAGCCCCGCCCCTGAACAGCATTGAAGGAAGCTCGGAGGCTACTCAGTCAACAGGAGCTACAAGCAGCACGGAGCTATAACCTCCAACGTCAGGTGCGGTGAACAGAAAAAGGTCAGTCTGTGAACTTGATGACTTCCATAATAAAAAAGAAGTGCAGAATCCAGCAATTACAGAGATCCATTTGTCCATGGTAGAGACCTACAATATAACGTGCCAGTAAATAAAAGTTTTGGTGTGTTTGCTAGTAAGATCCCCTTAAGGACACAAGGTTCGAGTATCTAAAATAACTCCAACAAGATCAAATAAGTATATCAAATAGAATCCCACCAATATTTGTAGTTCGCATCGATCAAGTTAATAATAAAAATCAAAGAACTAAAAATTTAATGTAACCCAAAATTTTGTAGCAGACATAAAAAATAACAAAGTTAAAATCAGTGCCAATACATCTACAGCCTTTGGTAGCATAATTAAATATTTAATACAAACTCAAGAGAAGTTTTCACTCGTATACAGATCCTTCTAAAAAATATTCAGTTGTATTTAAAAACGTTTATCAGGCAATTACGGAACTCGAAATCTTTTCAGATTTGAAACAGCATCATCCATCAATTACCAAAGTTACAAGACTATTAAAAGACAATAATCCAATCCCTGTGGTGGTCGCCGAGTTTAACGGAACCGAACCAAGAGAAACAATCTTATGAATAACGCAAATATGTAATCACCGTGTGAAAACAGGAAGACGTAGAAAACCTCAAGGCCCCTTGCAGTGTCAAAGATGTTTAGATTACGGCCACACGAAGAATAATTCCAATCATGTTATCAATTGTTCTTTTTATGCCGGAAATCACTATTCTGTGAGATGCCCCAACAAAAATGAAACCACCTTTGTACAAACTACAACGCAAACCATCGAGCAGACATACGAAACCAAAATTGTACTTATTTTAAAAAAATACTTGAAAGAAAAAACAATGATCGCAACAAAACTAATGAAATGAAATCCTGCAAAACTTTCAATCCCCTCCCCCACCCCTCCTCTAAACCAATCCAGAGAAAATTTCCCAAAATTACCCCAACCAGTACTCTCCGAAACTTCACCCACATCTCAAATTCCAATTCGAATCCAGTCCAACTCACAAAATTCTCGCATCCACTCCCAGTCCTCTCCCCATCCATCCTAATATGGACCAACATTCCAGACTACTCAACATTCTAGAAAAACACAATAGGCATATTTATAGATATCACTCAGGTGTTTGACCGGACATGGCACCAAGCCTTAATGTACAAGATCATAAAAATTGGCACCCCATACTACATAAAATCAATTATCAATAGCTTTCTCAACAATAGAACTTTTTAGTGAATGTAAATAATCATCATTCCCACCCCAGACTAATTAACGCAGGACTCCCCCAAAGCCATCACCACTATCACCCACAATATTCAACTATACATTGCAGATCTTTCTAAATTAACGAACATCCACATAACCCAATTTGTGGACGATACAGCAATATTCTCTTCAGGCAATTCTATCATTGACATTAGAAATAGAACACAACTATACCTCAACTTACTCGATAGCTGAGCATCCAAACTTAAAATCCAAATGAATCCATCCAAACCCGCAGCAACAATATTTACACTAAGACCCTATACCTCCACCCCCTAACAATAAATAACAGTATAATTAACTAGTACCCCCTAACAAACCTATCAAATACCTCAGATTAAATGTAGATACTAGACTGAATTGGAAACAGCACATAGACGAAAAAATAAAACAAGCTAAAATAAAACTACTGCAATTAAAACCTCTAATCCACAGAAACAGCCCATTACCGTATCACTCTTCAATTGCAATATAGAAAACCATTTTAAGACAGTTACTGTCGTATGCCTATCCCATCTGGATAAATTCTGCAAAAACCAATCTAAAATTAATTAAAAATTACTCAGAACAATAACCAATGCACCGTGGTTTGCCACCAATCATCAGCTTCATAAAAAACGCATCTTAGAACTCATTGAACATCACATCACATATATGGCCACCAACTTTTACTAATATTTACCGCAAATCCCTTCCCTTGCAACCTTTAGATTCGCAAAAAATCCTAACCATACGAGAATAAAAAACAGATATCCCTACAACATATTCCTTAAAACCTCCGAATTCGAACCTGAATAGGACCCAATAGGGCATCCTCAACCTTATGTTAGATTTAAGTCTTAGAAATACGTTTTAATTATAAGTTAGCACGTAAGCCTTTCAAACATGTGTAAAGTTTAGACAAACTGACGTATGTATAACCAACAAGAATCAATAAAATAAAATAAAAATAAATTAATAAAAAAGAACTTACTGAACGTTTTTAAGAAGATTTCTATTCCATGGATTAACAGAAATATTAACTAAGTGGTAACATTGTTTCCTAATAATTATTGTTTACCTCAACATACATGTGTACACATACTTGCATGTCTTTATGGGGTTAGAAGGAGACATTATTGGCAAAATTCAATGAAAATACGTACAACAAAGGGAATCTCATTAAATTCATTGACAATATATAGTTTGCTAAATATAAATGAACATTTTGTAGTTCATTACAGCAAATATGGTATAAATAACTACGTACACTTCAAATAATTGTGCGCATTATAAGTAATATTAATTGTGAGTAATAAAAGTCCATTTGATGTTTCGTATTAATACCATTTGTTGAGTTACGCAAAACGAAAACTCATTATTTATTTTATCAGGCACGAGGTTTCGATTTTACTTTTTGAGCAAAGAAAGTGGCAGACCAATGAGTGTTATTTTTTAATTCATTATTATTTTTTGTATAATTATGTTTTGTGTTTATTTTTATGTTTTAAATATAGGTCACCGGTCTTCAATCCTGTTTGAGCCTTTAAAAAATGGATTTATATATTTGTAAGAATTTAGTTTTAATTCAGCAGAATAAAATGTGATTTTCTTTAATACGTGGATTTAGGTATTTTATGCCAAAATGTTTGCATATGGAATTGAAATAGAGGCACACTTATCTAGAATGAAGTGGAAAAACTAGTGGAGGTGGGGCTTATCTCAAATCGCCGTGACCCCGCCCCACACATCCTCAGCTGTTCAAAAACCACCATGTGCCACACTCAAGAAACTGCCAGAGAGCGAGGCTGCTCCACGATGTCCTCGGTAAGCTACAATCACGGCGTTCATTAGCCAAGGAAATCACCGTGGGATGGTTTGTGCTGGACGTTAATTTAAAATTAGCTGTTTTAATTGGAACATTGGCGCGTAGCACGTTGTTGACAAGCAGAGCGCGGCGGTGGTGGTGGTGGCGGCGGGCGCCAGGAGCGCTGCGAGCGGCGCGGCGCATGCGCAGAAACCGGCATGGCGTGGGACGGCGCGGCGCGGCGGGGCGGGGAGCGCGGGGCCGGGGCCAATGTTGGTAAACAGTACGGTAGGCCGCGCGCGGGGTCGGCGGCGGCGGCGGGCGGGCGGAGGGGGAGGGGGCGAGGACGCCGCGGTCTGGTGCGCGGCTGCGCGCGCCGCCGTGGTGGGGGGCCAGACGGCTGCGTGGCGGCGGCGGCCGCCGCAGGGAGGGGGAAGCGCGCAGCCCCGGAGCGGCTCGGCGCGGCGCGGCACGGCCCGGCTGGCTTGCGTCAGGATGTGAGACACTAGGGCAACAACCTTGGGTAACCTGCGGGCGCCGGCGAGGCCCCGTACCTCGCGTACGCGCGCCGGCCAGGGGGAGGGGGTGGTGAGGGGAGGGGAAGGGAGGAGACGGAGGAGGAGGAGGAGACGGGCGAGGGCGACGGGATCAGGGCCTCTAGCAGCCAAAACAACTTCTACACAACACTACGGAGGACGGCGCAAAATAGGGCGTTACCCCACTCAAGATTCCTCCTTCCCTTGTTGTGCTCTGAACACGTTTACCAAACTTTTGGCTCCATAAATATCTTCATAGTTCATAGTCCATAAATATCTTCATAGAAAATGTTCATAGGGTTACAAATATGCGTACATTTATGCATGATGTTAACTCAATACACTACAATAAAACAATATAAACTAGTCGCGCTACAGAATAGCTCAGACTTCCTCGATTTGTTAGTTTTCTGTTCTCTTTAGTGTAGGTTAGCTTTTTGGGATGACCCACCTTCCTTACAGCTACTACCTGTGCTAGTACATTTTCTCACTTTTTTGATCCCGCAATAAATGAATTTAAAACATATGGCTTCAGTTTATTATAGAAGAGTAAAATGGTTTAGGAGTAGATTTTCATCCAAAAATATTCTCTTTTCTAGAAACCTCCTTTTGAGCATTGCAGAAAATGCGCGATTTTGAGCTTATTTTCTCACAAAACTTTCGAGTTTCTGAGAAACTTCATTAGCATTCAGTTGAAACACATACTCGCAAATGCAATAATGTGTAAAAACGCTCGTATTCTAAATATTAACGACATAAAAAATAACAATTGTTAATTCAAAAAAAAATAAAACATTAAAATAATACATCAAAATAGCGTTTGCCATGTAATCCAGTACATTTAACACTACTCATACAAAAAGTCTAGTGTTTCTGAGAAACTTCGCTGAAACAACTTCAAGTACTTGTACTCACAAATGCAATAAAACGTTTCAGTAGCGCACATGTTACCGCGTGAAAATTACTTTCTTGAAATGTTTGAAAAATCAAAAGAATACAATAATAGAAAGAATCATTCATTCATGGCAAACAAAAAAAATACATTACACGGAATTGTGTCATGTTGTTCAGAGCATTTAGCATTATCCGTACAAGTAAGGTTAAGATAAAATTTGGAGGCGCTTGAAAACAAAATTACGAGAAACTACTTAAAGAAAATTGTACACTACCTCATTTAGAGATCTAATTATGAAGAACATATTTCATTTAGAAGAAAAATCTTATCTTTCAATACTGCAACTGTACGAAGAACCCTCCCCCCAAAGAAAACTTTCTAATTTTCGAAAATTCAGAGAATTCAACAAAATATATCTAGCGGCATACGTGTATGTGCTCTATCTCACAAAAAATATCGGAAAAATTAGAGCCATTTTTTACAAAAAATTCAAAATGTCATGAGGCTTCATGTGAAATACCCCCAAAAAAAAAAAATAACCGTTTTAATTTCAAGGGACTCATATAGAATGGAGAATATCGATTTTGGTGCAAATCCTGCTTATGGTTTATCCACTAGCATTGGTTACAAGCAGACAGACGGACAGACGAACGGGCAGAAGTGTTGACGTAAAGGAATTTTTCAGTATCAAAAACTCACAAAATGTGGTTTCAAATACATGTAAGAGGAAGTAATTTACTACATACAGGAACAAGAATTTTCCACTGTTTCGGTATTGAGGTATCTACAACACTCTTTTCTGTCCAAGAATCGTGTTTTATCGGTGAAACACAACTGTATCGCCACTACGTATGTAGTAGTATGCGAGAAAGTAAAAAATGCATGTTTCGAAAATATAGTAGACTAACAGATTAAATGCATCTGAGGTTTTTGCTTGCACTTCCGCGCTTGCGGCGATCTCTGCTTGATTATACCGTTCGAATGGTAGGTATTGCAATGGCATTTTGTCTTTGTTCTTTAATAATAATAATAATAATAATAATAATAATAATAATAATAATAATAATAATAGTATATTTACTCACCAAGGGCGTTATTGGGTATTCTAACGACAACTCAGAAGGGCGTTAAAAGGTCCCGAGGGCCTTTGGCCCGTGGGCTAAGAGTGTCGCCAGATATCATTAGGACCAGTTAACGCCCGTGGTACACGCAGATATAATTTTTTTACCTAATTTTATTGCTTCAGATATACTTATTTACTAATTAACTAGCAGTTAACTTGACTCGGTTTGTCTTTTCATATTTCCCACCCATAATTGCCTTTTATAAATCCCTCTCATAAATGTGTTCATAAGAGAACATGTAGCATCATTCAACGTTTTTTTAACTTCTCTCGTAACCACGATCCTTTCAATCCAGGTAAGTTATGCAGTGTATATCAATCTCCGTATCGACAGCAATAACGAGTAATAATGTATCAGTAAAAAATAAATGAAATTTTAATTAGGCTCTAAATTTAAGACATCACGGTTCTGCTCTCTTCGCAGAACCTTGAACGTCTGAATTTCCGCCAAACATACACCTGTTTTCTGTTACACTCCAACTACTTCCAGAGAGATGCTGCAAAATGAAAAACAGAACATTACATCACACAACCGCTTGTTATCTACCATACACTCGCTCTATTGCGTAAACTCTTCGCCCAGAGCGGCCAAAAAGGTCACGATGCCGTTTTGAAACAGTCATCGCGACCTCTTTACCCATGTCGATATCGATTGCGCTAAAATTACCTTCTCGCCAACAGGCAGTCTGTGCGTAAACAAACACAAGCCCGATTCACCAATTGATTACGCGACGCTGTGAGCCGTGAAAGGGCGTGAGGCCTCGGTGGAGAGGGGCAAGAGGGGTCTTGCAGCCCTCTGCTCTTGGACCTGCGCAAACGAGCGCTGTATCCCCCCCCCTCCGCCTCCTCACCCGGCGGGCAACGCAACTCCCCTCGCCTCTCCCCCCCTCTCTAAGCCGGGAAGGGGACTGCCAGTGCCAAGGCAACGCGCATATTCATTTCTTTGCAGATTGCAGTTGCCTTTGCGCAATGGGCAATGGCTCAACCTCTCACAAAGATCGTCGCCATTAATCTCGAATAAGATAACGCAAGTCGTTTGAGATAATATACGTCATTCGCTATGGAAACGATGTGCTCTCCAATAAAATGTAGTATCAAGTGCCCGTATAAGGAAAACAAAAATGTTTTATCAGTGGAACAATACACTTCATGCCCTAGCTTTCAAAACATCTTCATGAAAGATGTCAACATACTTCTCTTTGTAACAACTTCAGCTGCACAAGCAGCACAGAGCGAAAATATGGCAAACAAAGAAGTAAATGTTGCCTTCCACTTGGATAATTGAGGTCAATAACGTAACAGGTGTTCCAAGAGCGTTCTCGTTTCTTTCTTCGTAAGTCGAACACCCAACGAATCCTTGAAAATACGCGCTTACCCTTTCGGAACTAACGGGATATATAAACCCCAAGCACTATTTATAGAAATACTAGAGGGATCTATAACATCCAGAAAGCTACCTGAAGTTGGCGTACACGACTTTCAATTGTTTTAAGATCCCTGAAGCTATAAGTACAATGAAAAAATACTACTGTACAAACTATGACTGCTTGTAGACGTACTTGAGCAGTCATGTTTGTTGTTTCAAACCATGTAGGATTTCATAAGAGCCTGTTGGAACACAAGTGTCCCATAGCCCCCCTTTTATTTTTATTCAAAAGAAAATTGTAAAGGCCGAAAAATTGCCGTTTTTCGGTCCACAATATTTTCTCTTCTTTCCAAGCAATAGAGCTGAGAATATAGCGTTAAGAGTAACTTCAATTGTATGTATTACAAGTAGAAACTTACCTTCGTAGTCGCAATCGTACCAGATGCGACAAGATATTTTCAATTAGTATGAAAGTAGAACAATGCGGCGAGTGTGGGGATAGCGGAGGCAGGGGTGAAGTAGCAAGGGCGGGGGTGGGGCAGTCGGGCGAACGGTCCCAAAGCCCCCAGGGCAGGCGCACACAAGGACGCTTCCAGGCGAATGGAGCACGGGGCGGCCCTCGCCCCTTCGGAGCCTCAAGGCCCACGGCATCAACAAGCAAGCGCTTTCGCGAACGATTCTCTCTCTGCCCCCACACAGCACTCATGGGTTCTGGTGTGTAGGCGTTCCACAGGCACTCCTTTTTGAACCATAAATAACACGATATTATGCAGAATTTGAGACAACTGGGGGAAAATGTTCATAGGTAATATCACGAGTGCCTTGAAATTGTCGATAAATCCCCAAGTCACGAAGTGAGGAGGAGATTTATTTGAGAATTTCCAAACCACGAGTGGTATTTAATAGGACTATTCCACGAATGAAATTACGCCCAACAGAGTTCCAAAATGCACCAAATATTGAAAATAACTGAAAGCTATGTTAAAATCAATGCTTATAGCATAGTACATAAGGGGTTTATTGCACATCAACACAGCGATCGATGCATACTGTCTCCTAAGATGGATGAGTCACAACTTAGGGAGGTAGGGAGGGGTGGTAAGGAAAATCGGATAGAAAAGCGATACATTTTTTGAGATACACCGCCCTCATCGGGGCATTTTATATGTATAGTTCAACACTTTTGGTTTCAATTTCACGAGTGGAATAGTCATTATTGTCGAGGAAAGAGTGACCAATTACCGAAAGCTGAGAAACACGTCCCAATCCACTTGCAAACACATCCTGAGCATCGCTGCTATACAGAACAGGTAGCGCAGGCCAACAAAAGAAGCCCGGGAGCGGCCGGGAGAAGGCGGGGTCGGTTGGCCGGGCCGCAGATGCCCCTCGCGGCAGGTCGCGCGGAAAGCGGCCCGGCGGCGCGGCGCACCAATGGCCTGGCGACGCGCGTTGCTACGGAAACGGCCGGGAATGAACCCGTTGCGGAGGGCAAGATGGCCGGCGGAGGCGCCCCTTCGCAAACCGACGCCGCGTCGTCACGCGCCGGCAGGAAATGCGGTTCGAGTCCCGACGGTGGCCCATTTGCCACACCAGATGCACAGCTAGGTCCAATTCAGCACGTTCAGTCGCTGTTTGGAGGAGAATTCTAGCGGCAGGTTGCTGCGATCGTAGTTTTCCGTGGTTTATCCGATCAGCAACCGGTCAATGCCGGTTCAGTACCCTAATGGGCGATCTTTCCTTCTCCTCTCTTGTCCTATCCTCACCTCTTACGTACACCGACTTATATGCACTACACTACCACACAGGTCTGGCGACCAGTCGGGAGCGTATTGTCCCGTCTGGACCGTTGCCCCGCTGGTGGGAGATACCTGGTTGAGGAAAACCTCGCTGGCCGACTGCAGGTCGGCTTCGGATCTCGCTAACCAGTGGGGAAAGATCACCTCTCGAGGGACAAACATGCACTACACTTACGGGACTAACGACCTGTGCAACTGACACGCCAGGAATCACTAACAATCAATCGATCCGCTGGTGGGAGATACCTGGTTGTGGGAAACCCCGCTAGCCAACGCGTCATGAAGGTCGGCGCCGGCTCTCACTACACGCCTGGGAAAGAATACCGCCACCTCCCTCGATGAAAATTTGCGCTACACTTACGCAACTAATGACCTTCGCAGTTGACGCGCCCGGAAACAACAGTCTATCTAGATCTCTCTTGTTCGCGTCTCAGAACTCTCAACCTACTTCGGATTTTCAAACTTCCACCCGCCAACTCGACCCACCTGGCGGGCGGGACGTGCTGCCGCCTGCGTGGAAGGAGCGCATGACGCAACCCTGCGCGGCGCGACGGTGGGGTCCCTTCGCCCTGGCGGTCGCCTGGCCGCGATCCCCCTGCCTTCGGCTGACGGTGATCCACTCCAATAAATAATGCATGGGGCGAGCGGGAGGGGCGAAGGCCGGCCCCGCGCGATCTGCGCGCAGATCCAGGCCACACGCGCAGCAAAGACCTCCAGCCCCCGCGGTACAAATTGACAGCCAAGCGGAATTAGGCAGATATACTATATTATAGCGGCAGATATATATTATAAAATTATTTTTTTTTCACTACAAAAAATGTAATGTATATTGTCAACCGCTTGTCAAATGCTCTTGAAAAGGCACATGCCAAATGTGCGAAACGTTAAGCAGCAATAAATATCTATGAATTATACGTGTTAATTCCTGGTATCATCGTAGATTGATCCTATTTGGTCCAATAAATTTAAAAAAGAACCATCTTTCTACAATATAAAATATTTTGCAAACTTTGCCTCTTGAAGTGCAGTTTTTCGCTTGTACTGGAGAAATAATTTTAAAAGTACACTTCACCAATGATTTGCGGTCTCAATGTGATAATAGCGATAGAAAAATTACAAAAAGTTAAAATGATAAGAGAAAACGGTGAATATACATAATATGCATAGTATCACAGTTTTGAAATGCAATTATAATTTCGCTTAAGTCTAGGAAAGGTATACGATCTTCAAATAACAGGTCAATGTCCAAACGTTAGGTTAGGCGGTAGCAATAACTGTTTTGTGCTTGTTGTTGCGTAAACCATATGCTATAACATTCTAAACCTCATTACAAAGAAAAATATTCTATTTGAAAACCAAACCTTAGATAAAATATAGGAAGTAGAGTGTCGCCAATTTTTCCTCAAAGTAGCGTAGAATGTTTCCTCATTAGAGAGTTTTTGTAAGACGGGAAATCCATTGCCGTAGTACGTAAACATTATCGTCAAGAGGAAATAACACATCTTCAGAAAAATGAGGTTTTGCATGTCGTACAATCGAAAACATACGTTAAAACTGGGAACTAATTGGAACTGAATGTCTCTAACAGTATCTAAAAGCTTTTATTGAACATCTGTGTACCTCTGAGTCCATTTTTCCTTTTTTATAAGCATTACAAGATAGTAAAATGTATAACAGACCCTTCATGAAATCTGATTGTATCATAGAAATATGTAATACTTGTCCATCTCCAAAGAAAACTATAGCTTTTCAGATAGTCTTAGAATATAACCCCGCTATTTTACTATAATATTTATATTGTTTATATTAGGAATGGATAATGTATGGAAATTATTACGCAGTGTAGATAAATAATTAATTTTTCGTGACAATCAAAATAGCCTCAATATACACATAACCTCCAAAACCTAAACAATTACGTTTGTTTATTCCTGACATATTTGAATTAACTTGCGAAAACATTAGCCATTAAGTTCCTGCCATATTATATTGGTACTACGGACATTGTATTTTTCATTACTTCCATGCTTGTTTGTGTTGAATTCGTGTTTAGAGGTGGCGGATAAAACTACGTAAAGTGTAAGTTATGAACGCATTTGTCGTAGTCGACAAAACGGAGTATGTCGGGACCCTCAATCGAAATCCCGTCATTTGATGCAAGCGCATGCGCAGTACAGTTCTCCCCAGATTTGTATTACGTCTTTCAAATCAACGACAAGCAAAAACTCTATAACTCTCTCTAACTCGACTAGCAAAAACCAACCAGGGAATCGACGTTCTCCGCGAGGCAAAATGTCTGTCTGTCCCCACGCAAACTCTACCCCGCGCACACGGAGCCGCAGTCCTCACTCAATGCGGCCAAGGCTCCACGCGATCGTGCAAGGCAGATACGAAGCCTGTAGCGTTTACGGAGATGATGAATCACGAGGAGTGAGGACAAGAGAGCACAAGTGATCGGGCAGCTCGAGAACACCTTGCGGTGGCCCGCGGCAGCCACGAGCAGCTGGCCGCGGGCGGGCGGGCGGTTGGCCGGTCGGCGAGGCGCGTAAATTTAGCAGGGCCGAAAACGAACAACGGCGAGGGGGGCGAGGGGCGGGGGCGGGGCCACGTGCCCGAGCCTCAGGAGGCGACGAGCTGAGCAGCTGCCGTTCGCCTCACCTCGCCTCACCTCTGCCAGCTGTCCGTTTCTGCTTCAGGTTACGCACGTGCAGCGTGGCAGACGAAAAGAAGTGCGAAATAAAGGGGTACGTGGTTTTGTTTTAAGGCATCTCTAATCGGTACAGTTTTCGTAGTCTCTCATACTGTACTGAACTGTACAGAAACTGTACAGAAACTTCAAAATCCCAAACTACAAGTATAAAAGCCAAACGTCGTGTTTACACGGTCTGCACGTTTTCTGTACGAGTTGCCACGATACGCCGCCAGGGGCACTGCCGGCACACAAATGAATTGCCGAATTGCGCCGTCTGAGTACATTGCGCGACATTTGTATACTACATGCGTTCTGAGCTACTTTATTAATATTTTTATAAGTGTTAATGAAACATGGGGAGAATAAATAGAAAGGTCGTCTTTGTTGTCGCTAAAAGCATGGTTATGGCTGGGAAGGCTTTAGTGCGTGCGCAGAAAAACTCTCCGAATGAAGGAAGTCTTGGCTGCAGAAATGAGATTCACTAACTTCACTTTTGCAAGAGGCAGTTAAATAAAGACACCAAAAAAACCCGAGAACTCAAATCCGGCACGCCAATACCCAAAATCTCACGAATCGCATCTAATCTAACCACAAAAATGAAAAGGATGGACGATTTCCGCCGTAAACAAATCCGTTAGTGAACGATTCTACCACTAGAGGCGCTAGAGTCAAACGATACGTTTTCTGTATGAAAAAAATCTAACATGCTCAAAGGTTTTCGTGCAGAATTCATGCCGTCTGGATTGCACACTTTTTGTACGTCCAATCTACCCGAAAACTGCACCGTAAAAGGGACTTTAGCAGAGAGGTAGGGAAGAGCCCAAAGTGAGCCCTAAGTCCGCAGCACCTACACCCACCACCCATCACCCTTAACCCTGCATCTTTCACCCTCAGAGAGCCACTGAACGCTCACCACACCCACGACAACCACTGAAGACGAACACGCCCACTCTTTCAAAGAATAAAGGCCCATTCACAATGCAAACATAAGCATAAGCATGGCGTTAACATAAAAGTTAGGACTACGTCTACAAGTGGACTCATTCACAATGCGTTCGCATAAGCATAACACGTAAGACGTTAACTTAAGAGCTTGCAAGCTTCAAGCTTCTGTGCTTATGCTTATGTCAGACATAAGGAATGAGCCAATCACAGTTCGTTAACTCGAAATCGAGTATCGAAGTCGATAGGCGAACTATTCGTGTCAATTCGTGGGCTGCGTCTCATAGCCAATAGAAACTCATATTTTGCCTGTGTTTATGTTCGACATTGTGAATACGCCAACTCTTCGCTTGTGTTAATGTCTATGTCTATGTGTTATGCTTATGTTTGTGATTGCATTGTGAATGGGCCTTAAGGCGTCGACTGACTTGTCCTCACTAGGTACGAAGTGCGCGGCGACGAGCGCCAGGCAGCTACCAACAGAACATCCCGCTCCTCCGTGCTTTCTCATTAATATTTCTTCAATTTTAATTAATAAACTATTTCACCATTCATAACAGTAACTGATTTGTTAAGGATTTAAGGAATGTATAGTGGTCGGAGAATTACAACAATAGCACCCGACTTTCCGAAACGAACTTTGACTTCCCTAAATTTACACTTCGATTACAACTGAAATGCCCTCATGCTTACTGCCGCACGCACGCAGTTATTTCAACAACCGCAGTTCCAAAACGGAGTTTATCAGCATTCTCTACGCTGGGCCTGCATCGGTAATGTAAGCCAGACGATTGGTTGTCCTTCACTGCCCCTCGGAAGCAATGAGTACGTCCGAACCCTTTACCCTCTCCCCATAAAATGGGGACCACAAAGGTGACTCTTTTGGTATTAAAAGAATGTAATGTCGTGAAGCCGTCGACCCTTTCTACTGCGGGGACGTCAGACTCGGGTACCGCTTCCGAGAATGAATTACATGTAATGGGGACGGGGTGTCTGCCACTGGCGCGCAGCGATTTCTCAACTGCGTGAAGCGAGACTTACACACATTCTGTGTATTATGATTTTAAACGTAAATGAGCTACTCAATTTTCAGGCTGCATATTTCCACAGTGGCTCTGCTTACGCCCACACTCGCCGTGGTGGACACTCCGATTGCCATTAAATTTTCCCAGCTCGCACAGTACCGTTCATATACAATTATTTTATTTGCTGTTTTCTTTACATTGCGGACTGAGCAGACAACCTCATATTGTCCGAAATGAAAGACGTTTCATGCAGAAAATCCCTTCCACAATAAGGTTATATTCTACTATTTGCGATTTTTATTACCAGCAATAACAAACATGGAAAGCGAACACGTAATAACAACCACAAAAAATCTCAAAAATTCAAATGCACGATTCGCCGTCATCGGGAACCCAAGCAGGTTTTCCCAATGCGTGGCTGGGCGCCTGCCCCCCTCGGTCTCCTCTCCGCCGGTGCGGGGGAAGGGGCGCACGACCCGCGAGGCGCCTCCGCGCGCAGTGTGCGAGGGAGGGCGGGAGGGAGGGAGGGGCGTTGGCGAAAGAAAACAGCCGCTCTCCCCTCGCCCCCCCCCCCGGCGAGCGAGCGTACGTTGCCCGGTCGATAGCAGCGGCGGCGGCGGCGGTGGCGGGGCGCTCCGGCAGCAGGCGGCTCCGCTCCCAAACAGCGCGGCGCGGCCACCCGCCCCACCGCCAAATGGAAGCGAACTCACATTGCCAGCAGCTGGATGGCGTTCAAAATCCCAAAGGGAAACACAACACTGCTAGCTGAATGTGGCGTCGCCGACGTTTTAACTGTTATAAAAATAGTCTCATTTGTTGAATATTTCTACGACGGAAGTTCTAAATAAAAGAATCTTGACGCATACAGTTGTCTAGTTCTTTCATCCCCGGGTGTAGTATGTAAAAAAATGATTCATTAAGAATGAAAAGTACATAATAAAAAAATACAAATTATACGCGGGCCAACTCTTGTCCGATGTTCTTTTTGTTGCTACGACAACTACCCACCGAACCCTCCCTCAGGAGTGTTATGAAGAGTACATTCTTTTAATGTATTATCATGCGGCATATAAAAGAAAATTTGTAAATTGCAAGGTCTTATTCTACAACAAACTATTCCAATTTTATAGTTTTATACGAGAATTTAATTTTGTAGTTGAAATTATCCTTCAAATGGGCATTATCCCATCAGCACTATCGCATAGGCTATACGCAAAGAAATCTTATAAAACGATATCTATCATACGGGTTGGCAACAATGGCGATTGACATTTTCCTTCCCACTGATCCAAGCCTTGCATCGCATACTGCAAATCGCTGAGTCTTGGCGATAATTCTCTAGCGACCTGTGTTACGCATCCCCTAGATGCCGTGACGTTGGGACATAATTTGCGTGGTCACCGCTAGATCGCAGCGCTAAAAAAACACATAAACGTTTGGAGAAACTTCTTAGAATTTTCAGGATGGATACGAAAAGTGGAAATCACTGGGAGACTGAGAGTGCCGAACGAACGCAAAAACACTCGGACAGACACAGATTACTCGAAAACCGTAAAAGTATTACTACTAATTAAGATGAAAAGCGATAAGAGAAAAAAAGAACAATGAAGTACCATAGTCATATTTGCCAAAGAACGCGAATCATCCACGTTACACGTACAGCATGCCCACGAGTTGATTTATCAGGAATAAGTGTCGAAATAATTGAACACATGGCTTGGGCTGTTTACTATGTCTTCGCTGCTATTTCTGGAATAAACAACGTTCGCCTTGCCCATACTGTCTGCTGGATAAGGGGTAAAAATAAAACTGTCTTTCAAACGAATGTGCTGAAACATTAATCATCCAATTCGAGTATACTCATTGGAGACTGCTCTTTGAGACGATGCGAACAGTACCCACTGCAAGTTCTCCTTCGTCGTTTATTGAGGCTTCTAACGCTGCACTGTCGGGCGATCGATGCTCAAGGGTTGACTGGCTTTGAACAGACGACCGTAGAATTAATGAAAGAAAAGCCAATTATTTTCGCTAATCAAGTCTTCAAAGAAACTGATTTGTCAAAATCTCGGTGTTCATTATTCATGGGTTTTACCCAAAACATCTTTTCAAATAGTGGATATTTTCAAATAAACTATAAAATAAAAGAATAGTCACTAGAAATATAATTTATCGACTTTATACTATTTCGTTTAGGCCAGTTTCTTTTCGTTTAAACCTTTTTTGTCAGTTTTTAAAACAGCAGAGCATTGCCGAAGAAAGCATCGTGCTGCAAAAATGAATTATTCACTTAGCTAGATAATAGTTCGAGGTTCTGGTTAGTTTTCACGAGCGATTTAAATTATTCTAATATCGTCACTAAGTATAATATAGTAAGAATTGATACTAATCATATAGAAAAGCACGTAAGAGTATTAATGTGAATTCTTTAAAAGGAAAATTCAAAGTGTGCTCGTCGGCGGTAAAGCCATTGGCCGCAATAACCGAATTTCAAACAGAGTTCATTTTGGGATATGCGCAGAGAGGATTTCATTTAATTTAATTAAGTTGAAATGCTTTTGTAATAGTTTCGCGAACGAAGCGAATTACACTGAATTAAATTGATTTTGTTCATGTTGAATGTGCATTGTCGATTTGATTTATTATCATCATCTAGAGAACTGAATCGAGTTTGATCGATTAACGGGGTCAGATTCAGTGAACGCCAGTCGTACCAGAAAACCTATTTCTATAGTTTGCCTATGTTTCAGGGCATTTTCAAATCCCCTGAAAGACAACGATTATCAGAAGACAAAGTGCAATACGTTCGCCTGAGTCCAGTTAGTATATTCTTATTTTTTACTCGTTTTACCATTTCGAGGCAGCATGAGCGTTATTACTAATACTGATGAATGCAAATATGTAGACAGGTACGAATTGGCCATTTTCTCCAAAGGGACCAATCAAAACTCCAGGAGAGGACGAATTAAATAATTGTGAAAAACGAATGATATTTTCGCTTCTGCTATAAAGTGTGAATAAATCCATAGAATGCTCACCAGAATGTATTAATGTCCAATTGTGTAGAGTGGCAATCTTACACAATTGTTATTATTATCATCATATCATCCATTACGTAAAGACAGGAGCAGAGGAATCATTTCTTCGTCCCATTTTCCGCCACCATCTAAATGTGAAAATAGATTAAACATTTCACATTATGAATTTGTATTAACCTCTAAATGGTATCGCATACAAGGTTTGACTCTGAGAGATTACTGCTTGGTTTAAATTTCGCGATTTTAAGTCTATTTCGTTGTGGTACCACACAATCTTTACTCCAATAATTGTACAAGTCGTTTTAGAACTTCTGAGAGAAACTTGATTTGTTTTCATATTTTGGGACTCGGGTCATTTATGATTCAACAATATCATTGACGCTAGTCTTATCATTACAATGTGAACTAGTGCTGCTACAGAATGATGCAGACTTTCTCGTAAGGGTTTTCTAATTTCCTTAATCTGAACTAGCTTTTCCGTTTTGCCCCACCCTCTTCCTAGCTGGTATCTTTTGGCATCTCAAAAGAAATTTTTTTTAAATGTTCTCAATTTTTCGATACGATGATAGTAAAATTAAAATATGTCTTAAAAATGTTGTTGAAGAGAAAAAGCTTATGCTAAACGCGAATAGACATTAAAAAATTTGGAGACGTTCTCGAGAAAATGTCGGTTGAGCGTATCTGAAAATACTAATTTTTGCGCTCATTTTAACAGAAAATTCCAATTTTTCGAGAACCTTCATCAAAAATAACTTGAAACTCTTGTACTCGCAAATGCTGTATTACATAAAGAACATTTGTAATACAAAATTATGGCTCCAACGATTCCGTTTATGTTACCAATAATCATGATGAATTGACGAGATTCACGATTGGTGCATGATTATTGAAGGGTTAAACGATTCAGTTCAATGACATCTCAAATCAATAATTGCAGAGGATGCACTCGAAAAAAGTTCGATCAAGAAACCTCGTGACTCCCCTTGGAATAGTGCGTCGACACTCAAAAGAGTAAATCGCAGACATGAAAAAAGTACCCTGAAATAAACATCGATAACCCTACGAACATATAAAAGAATGTAGATGCTCTCAAGTACCCTAGTTATTAGACCTTGAAGATCTTCCGATAGACCAGGTCTCCCAGACCACTGACTTCAATCTATTTGATGCTTCATGCATAACCCACGGGTTCAAGGAAAACAACACTGGAACGGAGATATCCAGAATACTTTAATCATGTAGGTCATTATTATATCCGAACAACAAACAGGCAGGAATGATGCCATGTCTTTCTGTGGCATGTCTCTCCTTTCCAGTAAACAAGTTAGGAAGCCGGAGAACATTTTGAAACCCTCGGAACCAACGTGGTGTAGGGCATATGAGCGAAAATGTAAGTCATGAAAATGCAGAATAGGAATGATTTTATATCGAGTTATAACACTCGTCTCGGGCATCGGAGAGCGTGAAGTTCGTTTATAAATATTCTCCTTCGCTGTTGGAGACTGGAGGTGCTGACGTCGAAACTGCTTTGCAGGGCTTCTTAAGCAATTCAGCGCTGAGCAGTGCAACGCCTGCAACGCTACGGTAGAAGCCCCCCAGCCCAGGTCATTTATCGCAAATAATCGTGACGCCTTCTCTGTAGGTTGTGAAGTGTGCGCGCTTGGGTTGCTAATCGCGATTGCCCAAGCGCCGGCCGAACGGGCCGGTGCGCTGGCTGTACCAGATCTCCTTCTGCGAAGTGCGTAGCGCACAGCACGCCGCGCGCTGTACCGCACCGCACCGCACGCGGGTCAAGGACCTGTTCCGCCCCGCATCCCGCTCCCCGCCACGCACCGACGGCGCCGCTCCACGCCGCGCCGCTCGCGCCCGCTTTAGCTCAACCGGCGCTTCCTCCCCGTCCGTCAGACAGCGCCGATGCCACACGGTGGCCAAAGGTCTAAAACAGGGGTTCCCCAAGGGGTCGGTATGGGAGTCGATGAAATTTTAATCCTCTCATGGCCGAGCGGGGGACTTAAGATCCCCGTGTTCTTTTTGTCCCCCTATAATTAGCACAAAAAAAGTTAATAGAATTTTTTTCTCTCGGGTATGTAAATATTTATTTTTATCATTTATTAGGATCATTTTATCATATTTATCATTTATTTGGAAGATAACACACTTTTTATAGTAAAACGGTTTTTGGATTACATAGAAATGACTCTGGGGGAATCCAGTTACCCCTCATTTGCCTTTCTCGTTGTTGATATTTTGACGTTCACATTCATATTTCTGTTGTATTTGGCCGTTCTTTCATGACTAATATGACACTATTGTATTAGAGAAACTTGTCAGTACTGGTAGCTAGCGATTATATTTTTTTCTCTCCACACACCGTTTTACATTATTCTCAGATGTGTTGCGCGTGTTGTAAGAAACTCAATTTACGACAGCTATTAGTGAGCGAGATATTAGACAGTGGATTTCAGAGGTAGATACTTATTTTACATATTTTCTGAAAATTCTCGGTGTGTCCTAGTGTACTTGTAATAATAATGATGTGAAATTACAAATGTTTAATATAAAGTTATTCCAATGATAACATGACCTAGATGAGTATGCAAAAGCATTGTTTTTTCAACTTTTCAATTTATTACAAAATATTTGCCGAGTTTACACAAATGTACTTGTAAAATATTGCAAGATGATAAACAATGCATGTAATAAAGCTAATACTATTCTGAACTCAATATAACAGCTTTCTTGTGACAACTTTTGGTGGGGATCAGTTGGGTCCACACTAACGGCTGTTTTATAGTCATGCTTGGCCATGCGAGGATTAAAGGGGGTCAATAATGACCAAAGGGTTGATGGGGGTCTAGAGCCGTATATAGGAACGGGCGATTATTCAAGATTTTTGATTACAAAAAAGTATTAAATGACCTTTTAGTTTTTTTTCCTAATATAGAGCTACAAAATATATAAAAAAATATTTACAAATTTGCTCCTCTTCTTTCATATCCGTCGTTCATCCTTAGAATCAGGCGCGTAGCTAGGCTGGTGCAAAAGGTGCACCGCCTAGTCAGTTAAAAGCGCTTAACATTGTGCAACTATTGCACATGTATAAAGATTAGAAAGTCAGCTACGCAGACATGCAAGCGTCTTCCATTATTGAAAATCTACATAATTACCGAAATATCAGTGTATAAAAGTTTCTCTAATACATTTTTCTTTTAGTAAACTAAATACACTCGTTAGTTTTACGAAAAATCGATAATTATCACTATATCAATTGCCCACGAGTTATGTTTAGACTACGCGACGTTCAGATCGAGTATGACGTCATAGTTTGTACGCCTCGGATGGTAAAGATACGCTCATATGTCACAGACTTAAAATAATTCTTAAATTGAAAGGAGAAAATATTGAATGTAACATGTGGATAAAAGGATCCAATTGCACTCGTGTTAAATAAGAAAACGCAGGGTTTATCTGTGTTAATTGTTTTTCATTTTCTTGGGGAATTTTTTTAAGGAGAATATGAAAATGTCTTTTAAGCTTCATATAAAGTACCCCAAAATTAAACGAATTCGTCGAATTAGATCCTAATCTAATAATTGACCAGCGCCAGCGGTGATCACACACAACGGGCAGACAGGTTGACATCATGGGCAACAGGAATCGATATCACGCGACCCCAAAACGTGTATTTCCGTTGAAATCTCGATTTCGATTTTCCGTAGCATTACGTAAATTTCTTTGTAGAACTTCTATTATTCTGTTTGCAGGTGTCCCAGACCAGTCGGAAAGTAGTGTTGCTACAACAGGGCGTACTTCCTCGCACTTACCAACGGTTACGTAATAATATAATACCGCAATTTCTCTTCGTATAAACACATCTCAGTCACCACTTTTAAAACTCATTACAAATCGTAGAACAATCCGAAAACTAATTATGCAACACAAATTCGACAAATAAAAATATGTTTGATACAGCTAAAACATCTACCTACAGTGAATAGGAATTCCAAACTTCCTGTCGCGGCGCGGAGTCTTCCAATCTGAGGCACCTGAAAGATTGTAGCAAAATAAATACGGGAAATTCCAACTTGCAAACTCGAAAATTTTCAAAATTACCTTTTTACTTTTCTGTAATATTCGTAATGTAATATTCAGTTCTACCATTGGGAGACCAAGAAGTTGCGAAAATGAAAAAAAAAAAAAAAAAAAATCCTTTAGGCGGCAATAGACGCCTCCGGGGAAGAGGGTTGGGACAACACTGAAAAAAAAACGGCCAGACTAAAGAGATTAGAAAACTAACTAGTACGAGAAAGTCTATGCCATTCTATAGTAGTACTAGTTTAAATACTAGAGTAGCTTAGCGTAATTTTGTAAATCATCGGAATTTGGAAATTCGAATTTCCATGCTTCATTTGCTAGTCCCTCATGAGATATCAG
This sequence comes from Teleogryllus occipitalis, assembly GCA_011170035.1. Classification (NCBI taxonomy): domain Eukaryota; kingdom Metazoa; phylum Arthropoda; class Insecta; order Orthoptera; family Gryllidae; genus Teleogryllus; species Teleogryllus occipitalis. Next base: position 38,390 of record BLKR01001831.1, on the reverse strand, counting down.
ATTACTATACACATTGCAACGCCCCGCCACGACTCGGCAGTACGAAATTATGAAAATTCCTCGTCATTGTTGAGAGATATATATGGCTGTATGAAACGCAGTTTTAATAGTCGAATTTCTGTTGGTATTAGCTTAATAAGGATTACTTTTCGTACTTAATGGTTTATGAGTTGTAATGAGTAATGAGAATCTTTGTAATGAGTATTACAAGTGATGACTGAAATATGTTAATATGTTCAGAAATTGCGGTACTATAATGTTATCCATGCGTTACTAAGTGCGAGAAAGTAAATCCGTCTTCCATTGTAACAGTAAAATATGTTTGCCAACATCAAATACAACTAAAGACATAGAAAGAGGGGGACACAGCGGGAGTAGAGAGAGGGGGGAAGAGTAAGTTAACATGAGAGAGCTCGCAAGAGGAGTGGATATAGTGATAGAGCTAGAGAGATATAGATAGCAAGTGCTTCAGAGATAGAAATAGAGAGTGAGAGAAAGAGAGAGGGAGGGAGAGGGAGAGGTAAATATAGAGAACTAAAGAGAGGGGGAGGCGAGAGAGAGGCAGAGAGAGAGAGGGAGAGAGAGATCAATAATGTGACCCATTTCAAGTGATCGCCTTGCTGGCGACGTGACAGCAGGCAGTTTCACCTGTAGTAGGGAAGTGGGGGGAGGGTGGCGTGGGCCAACGTTCATGTCCTTTTCACTTTTCACCGCGCGGATCCTCCTTGCGAGCTGGGCACACGATAATCGGTGCATCAAACCCATCACCACTCCACCTTTTGTTTACTATTCGTTTATTATTAAGAATCTATTTGAACCATCTGATAGCGAACTACTTTTATTTACTTTTTGACAAAGAATACTTCTTCATTGCTAAGAGAACAGTTCTTCCTTTTCTAATTGACAAGGGCAAATCGTTCACGTATAGGACGTATAGAAGATGGATTAAAATCGAACCCTGCGGGAACCCGCGCTTAATAGGCAATGAATTGGAAAGATTAGTAAATAATATCTCTTCGTTCGTGAAAGGTATTTCTACTCTCTGAGATAATTAAGATACAATGCTATCCAATCGATGGCAATGCCACAAACTGGATACGAATGTAATTTTGGAAGCAAAATGATCACCACCACAAGATCAACTAGTGGTGCTACAGAATAGCGCAGTCTTTCTCGTATGAAGCGGGCCCGGGCGCGTCAACTACTAAGGCCATTAATCCCGTACGTGTAGTGCATGTTTTTCCTTGGTAGGTGGTGGTGATGATGCTCTTCCTCCGCTGGATGGCGAGATCCGGCGTCGACCTACCGTCGGCTAGTGGGGGTTTTCCCTAATCAGGTATCTCCCACCAACGGGGCACCGCCCCAACCGGGACAAGCTCTAAGCTCTAGACTGTTCTTCCGACATCTGTGGTAGTGTAGTGCATGTGAGTGTTAGTGTAAGTAAGTGGTGAGGATAGGACATGGAAGAGGAAGGAAAGATCGTGCGCGGTCCGTGGCCCGTTTGTTAGGGTACTTCTCCGGTACTCGCCTGGTGTTGATCGGAGAAAACTACGATCGGAAAATTACCGATCGGAACAGCCGGCCGCTAGAATTCTCCTTCAGACAGCGACTGAATTCGACCTAGCTATTTATACAGTGTCGAAAATTCTGGCACCGTCGGGAGTGGAAGTCTAGGGCCTCCCGGTCAGGGGCACTGCAGTGCCATCAGGTGATGCACAGAACCACCTCTCGCTGTGTCTGTTTTCGATGTACGGAGGGAAGCCGGAGTGCGAAAGTAAGAAACCAGAGCCTTTGGGCCTTTGGACACGACCATCCGGGCGCAGAGCCGGAGAGGAAGTAGAGATTTGTGGAAAGAGCAGCGGCGGGGGGGGCTGGCGTTGGAGCCCCTCCCGGGCGCGCGTCCAAGCACTGCGCTTGCACATCACACACGGACCTCCTTGCAACCCTGACCCCGGCCATCGCCTTAGCACATACGAGCCATGGACGGGCTTCGGGATCGGCGGACCGTTCATGCTTCTTGCGACAAACCCTTCCGCGCATGCATCATACATCTCCTTTTCCTTTCTTATCGCTTCGAAACTTATTTCGATTGCACCATCCCTCTTACTCATACAGTATCAGACGGTTTGTTTCATCAAGACACCAACATCCTGATTTTCATTCTATGATTATTTACTATACTGACGCGTTTCTCGCGAAACCCAATTCACACAATTTTGAAATTATTTCAAAATAAAAAGTTCCATCCGTAACCTTCGTTTTCCGAAGCAAGATTTTGCCGACCAAATCAAAGGCAATGCGTCAGCTGAAGAACCCGAAATAGAATCATGATAATAGAGCGCTTTCAACGTGAACTAAGGCCTCTTGCGGCCTGGCAGGTCGGAAAAGGGGCTAGTGGAGAGGCGGGGTACGGTGGGGCAGGGCGGGAGGCGGAGATGCGTGGAGGGGATTTGGCGGGTTGTGGCGGGGCACGCAGGGGGTCAGGGTGGGGCCTGGAGTGGCGAGGCAAGGGTGGGCGGGGCATGGGTGGGGAGGGGAGTGGCTGGGAGGGACGGGGCGCGAAAGGGCGGGGAGAGGGGTGCAAGAAGTGGGTTATGCGCCCCCGCCATTCGCCGCCCCATTCCGCATTGTTCATTTTTATTTCTAGACGGGATATTGTATAACGCCTTGGCACACGCGAGCCCTGCAGGGCGTCCTCGCGAGGCACAAAGAAGCAAAACAAGCAGTCTCCCGTCCCGTCTCGTTTCGCCCCGCCCTGTCCAGACTCGCGAGCAAACAAATGAAAAACGCGAAGCGAACGTGGAGGGGGAGGAAACGCGCGATGTTTCCTTTTGGACTTCGACTCCTCAGGCGGAGATGGCGATCACGGTGGACTGGCATGCTCTCTATTCCCTTCTGGAACGGAGCTAATGTCTTCGTTATCACTTAGGGTAATTGAACTCAGACACCAGTGGTGCTACAACACCACCTACTTTCACGTCACAACAGAAACGGTTACGTAAAATTACAATATCGCAATTTCTGCCCATTTTAACATCACTTGTAAAACTTATTACCAATCGTTGGGCAATAGGCGCGAAAATTTAATTCACTTAAAGGTAGACTAATATATCAACACAAATTTGACAATGCAAAACTCGGTTCCATACACTCAAAGACACCGGCCAACAATGAGAACTTATTTTTAGAATTTCGAACTGCCGTGACGCGGCGTTCCCACTGTTGTATTGCAACGACAATTTGTAAAATTACGCTAAACTACTTAGAAAAAAGAATATGACCTTCTTTAAAGAAAGGTTGTTTAGTTTAGATTTTAGTTCAGAAAAAAATTCCTTCAATATTGTACTATTGCCACGTTAATGTTTTGAAATTTTCTAAACAACGGAGAGTTCACCGAAAATGGGATCAGGACCAGTTTTTATACCTTTTCATACATACGAGGAGAAATTTAAAGAAAAAAGATGGAGTCGTCTTTGAGAAAATAATTATTAATTTTTATTTAACTACCTACATTTCTGGAAAAATTACGCGAAAATCACTCATATTTTCGAAAAATTGAACATAACTTTGTTTAAAGATATGTTTTAAAACAAGAGAATTTATTAACAAAAATCTATATATGTTCAAAATAGATTGGTAGAAAAATGCCGAAAAAATTTTGAATTTTTGAAATTTTCGAAAAATTAGGGATTTTAACGGCAATGAGACCCATGTATTTTCTTCAAGAATTGTTTAGGTTATTCGAGTACAATGTTTAATCAAAAAATATAGAACCATTTTTGAAAAAATTTTGAAAATGTTGCGGTTTCATGTAGAGTATCCCCAAAATTCAAAATGTATGCATTTCAATCTCGCAGAGTCTCGATTTCTTTGACATCGATCGAAGAATATCACTATGGAGAAAATTGTCTGAACGGTTTAGGAGGTAGCGTAGACCGCAGACGAACAGAGGAATAGACGGAAAGAGAGATAGAGACGGACGGATGACGGAGAGACGAACGTTTTGCCGTCAATCGACTTTCGGTGTCAAGGACCTATAAAACATGGATTCTGACTACACAATGTGTTAGAGGAAGTAATTTATTGCATAAAGGAACATAATTTATCCACTTTTTCGTTTCCAGGGCTCGGTAATAAGAGTTTTTCTGTCGAAAAATTACCGTTTTTTCCCGCAGCATTACAATATTTTCTCTACACTGCGTAAGCGGTATGCGAGAAAATAATCCACAATTTTCATCAGCCATTAAACAACGCGCGTCTTGATAGGATTTTCGGAGACGAATGTCGAAATAGATACACCTCTTTGTGCTACCTTCTCATGGGGCAAGTGAACATTCTACTTGACACATTTCATTTTCCCACGTTTATGGGCAATGTTCACGCGCGTTCCAACTGTTCACTCCTTCCCTTCATCATTTCCCTTGCTCATCACATCCTTTGCCCCCTACCGCCCCGCGCGCCACACACACACACTTACGCGCGCGCGCAAAAACGCAGGCACACAGTCACACACACTCTCGCACACGCACTCTACACACACACACACACACACTCACACGCGCACTCACACTCGCGCACATACACACACACGCACACTCAAACTCGCGCACATACACACACACACTCAGTCATACACGCGCACAGACATTCACATATACACTCACGCGTACTCACACACACTCACATACATGCACACAGATACATCCACACACAATAATACACACACACACGCCGCTGAAGATCCTGGTCCTCCCACATTACCGCCGTTCGCCCTCTTTCCCCCACCCACTCCTTCATCGACTTTTGCACATCCAGTTTCAAACCTGGACCTCTCACATTGACACGTATGCATATGGGTTGGTTACATCACTCTTCTCTTTTGAATCTCTTAAGGCACTCTCATCACACCTGGCTTCTCACAGTCTTCGTTCTGGGGTTTATTTATATGGAGTGCATTATATAAACACGAGTAGCGAATGCTTTAGTGCCGCAGCTGCGAGGTCCGTCGCTGCCTGACTCCCCGCCGCCCGCCCAGGTGTCCGACCTGCCTCGCTCGCGTCCTCCGCTACTAATAGAGCTGCACGGCCCCGTTCCTTTGCCGCGCCACTAAAATTACCAACACAAATGAGGCTTCTGCATGCACTCATTTCAACTCGCCAATATGGACCTCCGCCTCATCCTTGGCTGCCTTTTATGAGCTCTCGTGCGAATCACAACTAGCCGCACGTTCTACGAAATGGGATGAATAAAAAGAAATAAAGAATTGTCCATAAAGAAAATTTACACAGGAATATGTATTAATATTTACTTTTTAAAGGAACGTAATTTGTAATAGAAACGCTTTTCCAGAACTTTCTGCACTGAAACGAAAACTGCACTACCGCACCCAGAGGTATATACTAGATACCGATTCATTTCTAGTATAATATGACCATGAGCCAAGAAAGTCCTCCAGAAACTACTCGTTCGTCAATAACTAGCGTCCTCGTGATACTTTTGGAATGGAAAATTAACTTTAAGTTACGGAGAGACTGTAGTAGATGTTATTTGTCAGCGCTCTCTGACGTCGTCACTTGCCTCTCTATAAATTGATTTTTGCACAATTGTCAAGACCAAATTTCATGCAGATGTCATTGCTGAAGTCACTGGCGGCACACGGCATTTGCGAGAAATCCGCTTCATTGTTAGCAAATACTTTAATGTAAACTAGTAGAGATGAAAGATCAGTATCACTGTGTAAATCAAATGTGATTCTGATCTTTCATCAGCCTGGAGCTTGTAACCAAAGTCAGTGTGTGACAACTGGCTAGATAGTGGAATCAAACTAATGCCAAACAGCAGAGGGAATAGCTAATCTCCTTGAAAAATTTCCCTGTAAATCTCAATACTTCTTGTTTCTACTTCTGCCTTTCCGTTGTATATTAGTAACATGGTTCTCTACGACCTCATACTAGCCTTTCAAAACTCAAAGGATGAAATCGATTGATGTCCAGGGTCTTCAATATCCAATCGTCTGGTATACTATCAAAGGCCTTCTGGTAGTCAATCAAAGCCATGCTTAAAATATGTTTTCATTTCCTTACATCACACAAGAAGACTTTATTTGGTAGCAGGATTTCCTTACAGCTTTAGGAACCTTTACAACATCCTTTCCGTTCAACTGGTAACAGATGGTTCTTGCCTAGTTGTGTGTACAGTTTGTTAGCTTGACTGCAATTACAACTTTGTAGTACATTAATGGCAGACAAATCGTTGGCCTGTAGTTCTCCAACAAAGAACTGTCTCCCGTTTTGGGTAGCAGATACATGATGCCGCGTGTTAGCCATTCTGGGAGTTCTTTTAGATTTTTTAGTTGGGTTCTTTTGGATTATAAGTTTTATTAACAGCCTTTGCTCTTCCGAGAATTCGTGAACATGTTTCATTGTTTCCACAACTTCATTATTATTATTATTATTATTATTATTATTATTATTATTATTATTATTATTATTATTATTAGTGCTAGATTAGATAACTATGTACTAAAAATTGGGAAAATATGTACATATATATTTATCATAATATACAGAAATACGTACTAAAATGTTAAAAATATGTAACATTAATTATCATTATATCAATCCCTTTTTATTCAAATACTTTTATCTAAGTGCATAGTGCTCTATTTCTCAAAGTGTTTAGAGCTTATATATCAAATTGATGTATAACTTGTATGAATAAAATAAAAATTTTAAGCATTGTAGCTCATACAATCAATTCAGATGCCTCTTATCGTTAATTCTTTTTTATTGGAAATCAATTAGTCAACCTGAGATCTAATCAGTTCTGCAACACAACGCAAGTACAAGTCAGGTTATGAGTAGTAATTTTGGATACACGTCACATGTACGGAGCTGAATTCGTATCGGAAGGAAGATATTACTGTGTTTAACTCCATGACACCACAAAAATCCCATTTTATGAGTAACAGTTTTGCAGTAATTTGATGGGTGCATTTAGGTAACACTTCATAAGTTATCATAATAGACTTACACTTTAACCTATTCATTAAACCTATCCCAACATTCCGAATATGGTTTCCTTGCACATCAGTTGTTTCGTCAGTTGATACCCAGATGGGACCGTCCCCAATTTCCCGTAAATGGAATCCATTGTTTCCAAACAATGAATGGAATTCATTGTTTCCGTACAGTCTTTCTTATTGTAGATCTGTGTGGAATTGTTTCATGTAAATATTTTTACAGAAATTCACGTAGCATTGGATTGTTTAATTTCCATATGGGAATGTCGGCACAAACCATAACATAACACAAATGAATTCAAAACTTAGATTTCTGACGCTCAATACTTTGGTGATCATGCGAATCAATATATAAGAACTGTTTTTGGGTTTGGATATGTATCTTCGAAATTCCTATTTGATGACATGACGTGAATGTATGTTGGAACATTTGAAATCACTGGGCACATTCCACTTTTTTTACGTAACTGGCAAAGAAGTGTTTTCCTTGCGTAGAAAAGTGTTCAAATTCTTCTGTGAAGTGCTTCAGTTATACACTTATGTCAGAGAGATTTTGTCCCACGGCATTTTTAAGTAAAATGTAGAATAAGTTGTACTAAAAATATAAGCTGAATCCACAATGTCGCTGTTCAATATTTCTCAGGGATGAGGGAATAAAAACAATGCTGATTCAAATGTAACCAATTGACTTTTAGATCGTTTAAATTCCACTTAAAATGTTTTTACGATAGCGATATTGATAAATTGCTCTGAAAACTTGTACTTGCCTGTGCTAAATTCTCACTCAGAGTTACCATTGCCCCATAAGTTTTAATCCAAAAGCATCAGTGCCGCGTCGTGATTTTACTTCAGATTTTGGGCCCGAAGAGATAATTTACAAACAATGGCAGAGGCTCGTGAATGACAATCGGGGAAAGAAAAATGTCAATGGCGCCTCCTGTGCTAGTGCCTGTAGTTTCTGGTGAAGGGTATCAAGGTCTAGGGAGACCCCTGCAAGATGCGTAGTGGTGCGCGATATCGCCTGCTAAACGTATCATTTTCACAAACCAAACTTGCGATCTGTTCTCTCCGATACTCGAGCTGAAAACTAACACACCAGAAGCTAGGGATTGCGTTATCGCCTTGCGCTTTTATTTGTAATACCGTCGATATAATGAAAAGACTCAACGTAATTTCAACGTAATGCAATAGCGGCATTTTAAAGAGGAGGCTAAAATATGTTTGACAATGCTGAATTGTATGTCTGGGAGATTCTTACAAAAACATACAAAAAAATTGAAGAACTAAATTTAAAAAATTGGAGAAAATTGTAACTGTAAGAATGGTGAAGGGAAATACTAAATATTATAATGATAATGAATCTAGGCATCATTTCGACTGAATTGTGAATATTATGTGTATGCTAATAGCTAACATGTAATTTTGATAGATATTTGAAAGATTTATTTTTGATATTTATAGTTGATAATAGGCTAATAAGTTTGAATTTCTTTCATTTTTCAATGCCTAATTAATAATTAATTCCAGTTGTTACAGTTCACGCAATAGATGGTACTTACCCAACAGACAAGATGATTGAATGGACCATGGTCAACTCTGGTATCACTACAAAAAGTGAAAGTTAACTCAACCTCCACTTTGCCAAGTCAGGAGGATTCTTTACATAAACTCAGTAAATGGATTCCTTGTTCTTAGATTTAATATCGATATTTACTAGTTTAGCTTTTGAATTTTTGTTTCATTTGGGTGAAGATTGAGTATTGTTTTACTTCGTTTATATTTCATTTACTATTTTTATTTTAATTTCTTGTTCGTTATCTTTGTTTTTATGGTGATGGTTTTGTGTTTGTATTATTTTGTTTATACATTTTTCTTTTGTATGCTGTACATTTTGCTACCGTAATTTGTTGTAAAATAAACTCAATTATTATTCTTTTTAATATTATTAAATTATTTTAGATATTTTTCTTTGAATGTCATTGTTTTCGTTTTTGATGGTTAACGTGAAGCCATATTCTGGTGCAATTTCTTAAAGTTTAAAAGCTTCCATTTGTTTCTTACCTTCAGAATAACTATGTTTAACTTCATTAAGGTTACAGGTATGATAAGGTTTAAAAATGCCATTGGAATGAAATAAGTTAGTAAACTTTTGTTTACTAACATGTAAATAAGAAGTTAGTAAACTGCTGTTTCAGTAACACCCGCGCGTGCGAGGGCGACCTGCTGTTGGTGGGTAAACAACCGCGCGTCGTTCGTGGAGTGAGAGCAGGAGGAGGAGGAGGGAGTTGAAGGGGTGAGGGGGAGGGGAGGGGGGCAATGCGGAAGCGCGGCTGCCGCTGGGAAGAAAGCCGCTATTCGCCCGCGCGCCGCTGCCCGCACACACACACATACACACACCGGCCGCCCCCGCCCCCATTGCTCAGTGGCGTCCGGACACGCTCACGACAAGCGAGGATAGTGGGGAACTACGGCCGTATCTATAGGTATTCCGATTGTCATTATCAGCGGAAAGCTACGAAGAAAAAATTCTGGTTATATTTTAAGTGCCTTTGAAGTCCTTAATCACTCTCTTTGTGTTTACATAGGTGGTAATAAGTAAAATTGGCATGCCCCCGTTCCATTTTTGTTCATAACGTTGGTATTTAATATTTTGTCGAGTGGGGAAATGTCCCGTCGGCGCGGACCTAGGACTCTTATGTCTTGGCCAGACGGCGAACGTGTTTTAGTTCGGTTCTAGGAAACTTGAATTAATATCGACTTTTTTGAAGTATCTGTAATTCATGGAAAAGTCAGACATGACGAAGAACACGTAACACATAAGAGTCAGTCAGGGAATAACAGGTCATCCTGTATACGTAACTGCGAAACTTTGAGCTTATCTTAAACGTTACGACATTCGTCCCAACGTCGGTCCAATAGATCAATGGGAGACATGGGCGTGAGTGATTACTGCAATAGCCAATCACTAAATGCTTCATTCGCTTTTAGTATCTGAGAAAAACACATGACTATACGGTACCCATTTCAACTCCAGCCAAAGCTTATTCTCCTTAGGACGTGTGAGGAGTACACGGGACGGGGGTTCGAATTCCCCACTCACGACATGGGCCGCGTGCGGACGCGTGTTATGTAGCTTGCAAAGGCCTCTCTGGACGATGAGGATTCGATGGCATGACGTAAGCCAGTCCGTTTCGAAGTACATTGAATCCTGCCTTAGTCATTAATGATTCCGGCAAAAATTGACCATTAAGAGACGTGGCTTCTTAATCAAGATTATGAGGTTATAAGATGTGTTAATCAGGTCTTATCGTACTAATTGCTGTAAAATGTTTTCATGTAAAATCATTTTAATCACAAAATATAACATAAACAACAAAATACAACTTAAACCACAAACTACTGTTGTCTTATAAGATGCAGGCAAATTTGTCGCATAGATTTTACTCACTTTAAATATATGCCTTATAGTCCTTTATTTTGATAAGAACGCCTTTTTATTTGCATATGTTTTAAAACTTCACATAAATGTGCCATTTGTTTATTTTTTAATTCTATTAAATCTGTGTCCTACCGCACTTCAAAATATCAACACGTGTTTAGGCACACATGCCTTTTCTCGGCAAGTTTATCCTTGACTTTGTGAAACGCACTTTTAATTCCCACCAAACTGAACTCAGAAGCAAACTATACTTCAAAATGCAATTCTGTGGGGAGGGCTGTCCCAATAAATAATTCGCGAATGACCATCAGATCGATTTCTCGATGGAGGTTGCCGAAAAATCGGCTTCGCGCTTCTCCGGTCGCCAATAAGTTCCCCAGGGGGAAGAAAGGATTAGCGAACTTCCTGTGAACGCTCCAGTTGAAACAGGTGAACGCGTTAGATCGTAGAGGCATTGATTAAAACCATCTGTTTTTATCTTAAACCAAAATTTAACACTTGCCTGAAGAGATATTCTTGAATATATTGTTCGCAGTAATCTGAGAATGCGTTATGTCGCTGGAAAATATTTATCAATACTACATCCTCCGCCTTTCCGCTCTTTATTCAATTGCAGTTCAAAATCGCTAGAGGTGACAGCTTAACAGAGATCAACCTACAAGTACCTGACCGCTCTTCGTGGGGCCAGGAGGGAATTTTTGACGTTTTTATCGATTTTTTACGTCTTTATGGAAAAATTAATCGGTTCCACGAAAAATGGCCGGTAATGGAGATGGCCACTTAACTGAGGCGGCCATTTGAGAAGGGTTCACTGTATCACATGGTAGCAAGGACATGGACTGACATCCTCGGAAGATTCGATAAGCAGGAACCGCTTGTAACTGAAGAACAATATGAGGATTATGTAACATCGGGAATTGCATGCTATTCGATTTCCTAAATAGTGGGGAGATGGGGAAGGAATGCTGATCGGTTTGTTCCAGTTCATAGATGATGACACACGGATTCACACTACCTAGTCAATTCGACTGGCTTCTATTATTTGTTGCAAGGCAGAGCTCTACACATCTGCAGTTCACATGTCTCACACCAATGCTCCTTATCACAAGATAAAGAGACTAATCTGCCGAGTAATCAAAGAATCCCTTCGAATGATAGAAGATTACGGACTTTCTCCTGCCACAAAATTTCCTTTTCTTAAAGGTAGTACGTATTACGAATCAATAGATTTTTACTGCGTGCTACAAGTTAATGACTCCATGAACATAAAAACGCGCGGTCGACAACACACTTGCTAAAAGGATGAGAAAAAATTTGCACATAAAGAACGTTAGAGTAAATATTCTTATTGTATCAAATTTCCAGTCTCGAATATGGTTAATGGATGATGGAGAGCAGATACTGTACGTTTCCGAATTTAACTAAAAGAGCTGGACCCACACGAACATTTCGCCCTTTGTAAATAATTGTTTTGAAGGTGAAAATACTAGCTTCACAGAGGATCCAAATTTCCTCTCTTCAGACATCCTCTTAACCATACGTTCAAGCATTATAGGTCCCTCATGAACGGTCCATTAACTCGTCAATTTAATTCAGCATGGACCTTGGTTCTACTCGATTTTGATCACTCAAGCATACTACGCTATGGAGGCTAACCTCCAAAAATGTAACAAGGTTCAAAAGGATCTTGTTTTGTAGAGTACGTCTTTTGTAGAGAAACATAACTCGGACTCCACCTCCCCCTCTGTCCCCTTCGCGTGTTTCTCTGCATGCAATCCCACGTATTCCTCGCATGTTCCCCCACTTGTTTCCCGCAAGGTTTCCTGTGTGTTCCCTCTATTTCCACCATATGTTTACCTCCGGTTTTCTCACGAGTTCTCTGCATGTGTCACTGCATATTCTTGCAAATGTTCCCCTACGTCAGAAGCGGGATTTCGTATCTTTTATTGGGGGGAGGCAAATTAAGGAGATTAGATTATTTTTATAATAAATTAAAATTAGTTTCATAAAAAATAATTTAAATTCTTTGTTTAAATAATATTAATTTTAATAAAAATGTACGAAGAGCAGTTGGCAGAATGCTTGTATTAAATAATTTACTATTTAATAATCTATATAATATAATATTGCAACTGCTTGGATTTTGTTTTATATTTTGAAATTTGAGTACTGGGTATCATAAATAATAAATGTGGAATACTCTTTCGTTTTGAGAGTTAATTTGAGTGTTATGACTCATGATTTTAGGCACGAAACTTTAAATTCAAAGTAAACGTTTAAAAGCAAAATATAATTGAAAGATTATACGGGATATTTACAGTAACGTTGAACATTATCCCGCGCGTTATATAATACTGAAATAAAGTTCGACAATTTATTAATGTATGTTATTAGCTCAGCTTAATAAAATTATTGCTCACTTAATTATTATTAAATTTCTTCTCAAAATACAGAAAAAAGTAAATATTTTATGATATAAATTTGAAAATCGTCAAATTAATGAAATTTCTAATTTTTTAAAAATTTCTCCCAACATTGAAGGGGGGGGTTGTTACTCCCTCTTGCTCCCCCCCCCCCCGGATCACGCCTCTGCCCTCCGTGCTCCCCCAGATGCTTTCAAGCACATTCACCGCATGCTTCCGAACGTGTTAATCTGTGAAATTAAACTGGACCCTAACAGGACACTAACAATAGTTTGGTTTTAAGGTCGTAGGAGGAATCGCTTAGCGCGATGGTAGTGTGTTGCAGGGCAATGTGTGTGGCACGTTGCATCTGCACATTATAATTTTAATTATTAATTACTAAATATTCCTAAATATGGGTGGTCTGTAACACAATTTTAGTCATTGACTGAAGTCATACAAATATATTCCAAACGATATCATATTTTTCGTAAACGGTTTAGTACTTCAGCTGCAATAGGGAACTCTGCAATAGATGTTATATACACGATAGGACATGGCAGATCTTATAGATATATTCTACTTTTTTCTCCTTCTTTCATTCTTTCTTTCTCAGATTTATAAAACAATAACAAATATCATTTTTGTGGTATGTCAAATATCGTTTATGCATCAAGTAGCTGTACACTTTTAATTAGTTGGAGTATTTAATTGGAATATGAGTTTGACTTCCAATAAATAAGTAACATTACACATGATGTCCTCGTGTACTTTTGTCGCCCAGAATTTGCACATTGAGTGAAGACAAGCCCGCACTTGCATTGGCAGGAACTTCACAGTAGTGGAGCGGACGACGTTGCACCACGCCATGCATTAGCGTCGACCCAAACAGCGTATCACGACCAATAACTCACGTCGCACATTTTCGGTTATCGTCATTATCTACTTGAAAATTCTATTTTGGTAACTACCATGATTTTTAAATTAGTTTTAAAACATCTGAATCACTGCCGTTTATACGATAATGAACATTTTTTGTTCAATATTTTTAATTATGCTTCATTGCAACGCTAAATTACTTCACCGTCGGCTCTTAAATAACGGAACACTTCCACTCACAGCCAAATCCACGATCGAACTGAGCATCTTTTTCGTTTCACTCGGCGAAATTGTAAATTTCCTTTTCATTATAACAGGAAACATTGATTTATTTTTAACCTATCGAAAACGATCATCCCAAACCATCGAATACCATTGTACCACAATCGTTGCTGATATTGTTGAGTATGATCTTCGACTTTAATGAGATGAGACTTTCGATCATGTCAAGATAATAGAATGGACTTGGTTATCCTTGAATATCATTCACTTATCTCACACCGGAGGATGGAAAGTAAACAAAGACAAATAGTAATAAAAAATCTTGATATCCTCGCCAAATCTCGCTCGAATCAATGGACTCAAATAAAACTAGTGGTGCTAAAACAGCAGCTAATTTCTCGCCCGTATTTCCACACAAAATTACTTAAAAGTACTCAAATTTTCGAAAAATTTTTCATGACATTATTTCAAAATCTATCTTTAGGAAACAGATTTCACTAAGGGAAAAAAATCTATCTTTTATATTTTAGTTGTAGGAAGATGGCGAAAAAAGTTTAAAATTTTGCAATTTTCGAAAAATCGGGGTTTTCAACGAACATGAGACCTGCGCCATTCACACTATCTAACAACAAAATTTAATCAAAAACGATAACGCCATTTTTTTGATAATTTGGAAAATGCCCCAGGGACTACATGTAAAGTACCCTCTAAAATTAAAATAATGTTTTCAAATTCAAGGGGCCGCAATATCGGCCAGATTGATTGAGAAATATAAATTTGGAGAAACTCGGCCGAACTGTTAAGCCGCTAGCGTGGTAGAGACGTTTTGTCGTTATTCAATTTTTCGGTATCAAGGACCCATAAAACATGGATTCTGGCTGATATCGTAGGCTTCCGCGGCCAGAGTCATGATCTGGGCTGTCCGGGTGACGCCGGGTCGACGGCTGGGGTGCCCCAGCCTTCGACGCGGCGTCACCCGGACAGCCCAGATCATGGATTCTGGCTACACCACGTGTTAGAGGATTTTTTTCTAAATTTAGCAACCGGATTTATCCACTTTTTCATTACCAGTGCCCTGTAACAAGAGTTTTTTTTTCTGCCGAAAATTCGCCGTTTTTTAGCGGTGCACTACATAACTATCTCTCTGCTCCGCAGCGAGAAAGTAAAAGGTGCGATGGTCCGCCGTGCGATGATTCGTTCGGAGCTACAGCGGCGCGCGCACTTCAGCCGTGAACCAAGGAGCTCCGCACTGCTCCTCTATTACACCCTGCAAATATTTTCAACGTGTGCGTAAACCGATGATTTGAAACTTCGTCACAAAAATAAGTGGGAGAAATCAAAATCAGTTATTATCAGCTACGAATTCATTATTCGAAGACGTCAAAACAACACGTCGCGGAAAGGTGATTCCGAGTTCTATCAGTTTCTAAAATGTACATTTATGAATCAACGACAAGAAGCGCATACATAGGGGAAGTCCTGTTCCTCCATTTGCCCCGCAGGGAGGAACCGACGACCTGAGGGTCTGAAGTTCTTGGTGGAGATTCGAAACGTTTTCTCGGACACTAGTAACTAGGGGGCACTCACGTCGTTAGTGCCAACCACACATGCCGGAAGACCAGTCGGGAACTTAGAGCTCGTCTCGGCTGGGGAGGTGCCTGGTTGGGGAAAACACCGCTAGCCGATGGTAGGTCGGCGCCGAATCTCACCATTCAGCAGGGGAGGATCACCGCCACCTCCCGGAACATGCACTACACTTACAGTACTGATGACCTTAGGCATTATGGCGCCCGGAATCAGGAATCACTCACGTCGTTAGCGCCAAGGTGGGGGCAGTGAGGAGGCGGTGCTACGCCCTTGATTACCGGGTTTACCCGGTGACCCACCAGTTGGCGCCAACCCGCCGACCTTTGGAGCAGGATTGAGGGGCGGGACTTGATTCCGCGCCCACATACAGAAGTCCGACGAGGTCATTGAAATCTCCCGTGGAGGCCAATGTCAGCTCCCGTCAGCCGCCGGGGCCTTAGTGAGGGTGACCCCCAGTTGGGCACTTATTAGCACTAATTAGACTGCGATGCTAGTGCGGTCACCCAGTAGCCCTGAGATGGTAGGGTGGCCCTACCGAGGCTCAAACGGGGAGGCGCCCTCTGCGTTCCAGCGGATCCGGATGCCAGACCAAAGGTGTGAGGGGGGTGAGGATAAAGGCCACACAGCCCACCATCCATGAGGACTATAATTCTCCTGGTAATACAAGCACGTGTGGGCTAGTAGACCACACAAGGGTATCCACTGTCCCCCCATTTGGATGCAATCGCATTTGCTGCGAGCGTGCAAACAAGCTTAGGCGTGCGAATGGAGGGTTCCGGGCGGGCGAGGCCGCGGCGACCGAATTCAAAAGCCTTTCAGACGCACTTCCGTTCCGGATTGATGAAATAATTGCAGATTCGCACAGCAGTCGCTTCGTTGAATTGGTTTGGATTCTTTTAAGCGACTCCAGGAGTTTTAGAAGGACAGAAATTGCGAATTTATAATATTAAGTAACCGCTCCCAATTCTGAGAGAAAGTATACACTACTTTTTTTATCGTCGCATCGACATTAGGGTCTTTAGCGACTAAACAGGTAAATACATTTTACAATTACAATGCGATATTTAAAACAATAGTCATTATCAAAAAACTGTAAGAGAATATAATACAAACGATACAATACAAAATATAATACAATACATACAATACACACAATATAATAATACGTTCATCTAAATGCTGTTGTAAACACTGATTTCCTTAACAAACTCAATAATTCTCTTCTGATAATCTGTCGAGTTAAGAATGTTATCATGTCTGCCTTAGAATTGGTGTTTTTGTCTTCTGCTTTTGTATAAGGGGCAGTAAACTAATATGTGTTTTACATATAGAAGAACTTTACAATGGTCACATTTAGGAGGATTTTATCCAGTTTTTAGGTGAATGTGAGTTAATTTAGAACGCTCACTTCTCAATCTTAAAATGACAACCTGAGAAGTCATTGAATATTTTTAAAGTCATAGTTTTGGAGATTTTCTTGTGTGTTTCACTAGTCCTCATTGATTTCCATCTTTCAAACCAAATATTTTGCGTATTCTTAGATAAATGATTCCAACAGTCCGCGAATGATATGGATGTTTCGATACATTGCTAAAGGGTTTTCGATGTAGATGTAAATATCAACGAAAAAACCTCGATGTTTTAATTATAGACTAATAAACATCCTATTTCCTATCCATTTTTAATTACACTACGTAAAAGGGATGTATTGTATTTTTTGATTACCAGAATGTAATATGTAGTAGTATGTTAATAAAAATTATTATCTAATGTAATAAATTAAATTAACAATAAAGAACCTCGTGTTTTGCTACTTTACCCTTTAGTCACGTCCATTCTTACACCATCGAAGTAAAACCACCTAAAATTCCCTCAGATTGCACAGGCGAAATGTGCAGCGTGATAAAGAGCATGACGCAAAACAATGATATTGCTGTGGATTGCTGCTATTCTACAACGTGGCTAAACCCCTTTATTTAACAAAAAATTTAAATCCATGGATGTGTTTGCAACAAAATATCGATGTGAAGAAAACATCCAAAGCAAAATATCGATGTTAATATATCGATGTTTCCGGTGGAAAACATGGATGTTTTTTGCCATCCCCGCCCGGGGTGCACGCGGCCTGGCAGCCAGCGCGCCGCGCGAAAGCTGCCGCTAAGGGAGCCTTTACGTAAGGAGCTGTTGCAAACCGCGCCGGCGCGGCGCAGCGCCCGCCAGCGCCCACAGCCGGAAGTGGAGCGCAGCCGGGAATGCAGACGATGCACACGCAGGAAGACGTAGGGTTACCAGACGGGCTCGTTTACCAGGACACGTCCTGATTGTTTGACTGTCGCGACTAGGGATGTAAAAAAAACATGGATGTTTTCCACCAGAAACATGGATATATTAACATGAATATTTTGCTTTCGATGTTTTTTTTTGTCTCATCGATATTTTGTTGCAAAAATATCCATGTTTTTTAATTTTAATTTTTTTTAATAAAGGGATTTAGGCTCGTTGTAGAGTAGCAACATTCCACAGCAATATCGTTATTTTGCGTCATCCTCTGTATCACGCTGCACATTTCGCCTGTGCAATCTCAGGGAATTTTAGGTGGCTTTACTTTGGTGGTGTATGAATGGACGTATCTAAAGAGTATCTAAAGTAGCAACACACGATGTTATTTATTGTTAATTTTATTCTTTACATTCGATAATAATTTTATTAACGTACTACTTACATGCTGTTAACCAAACAATAAAATATATGCCTTTTACGTACTGCAATTAAAAATGGATACGAAATATCATGTTTATTAGTGTATAATTAAAACATCGATGTTTTTTCGTCGATGTTTTCATCGACATCGATAACCCTTCAGCGATGTTTCGAAATATCGATGTATCAATGTTTTGGTAAAATTTGCCATCACTAGCCGTGAGTGTCCTGAATTGTTTTCAAATGTCCTGATTTTTTAATATACAGGCGTCCAGGGAGGAAAAGTCAAAAATTGGAAAATAAGGTCTTCACACAATTTTCAGCATATTTTGTCTAATAAAGTACTCGGATATTCCGAATGGCTGAGCCGCAATAAGCACTCAAAAACTTGGTTTGAAAAACTGTTTTGTAGGCAAAAATTTGCATTGCAGAAGCATAGAAACCATTCAGAAACATGTAAACTGTCCATTATTTACAAAAGAAATGAATATATTTGTTCAGAAAGAAAAATTAACCGACAAAGTAAAAAGCAGTCGAATTGTGTAAATTGGGTGCTTTTTTATTTCTGAGTTAATGTTTTTTGGGAGTGTTTATATGTTTCTGAAATGTAAATTTTTGCATAGAAAGTATTTTTTCAAACCAATATTAGAATGCTTATTGCGGCTCGTTCATTCGAAATATCGAAGGAGTTTATTATACAAAATATGCTTGAAATTGTCTTAAGAGCTTATACTCGAAGTTTCATAGTTTCCTCCCTGGACACCCTGTATTAGCAAATGCGAATGAATTCATAAGATGTGCAAAAGAAGCGCCTCCTCATAGCGTTGTGCTGTGGCGGGACGAGGCGAGGAACTTTCACTTGCCGCACGTTTTCAGTTTGCATAGTATCCCGCGGCCAACCGAAAGAACTCATTACTTTGCCAAGTAAAACAGTTCCGCTACCCCAATGGTTCTTCACATTAACGAACACTTTTGTGCGTGACACAGATAAATTTCTCAGATTTTTATGAAGACCCTAACTCGGATGAAGAAACGTTAGAATACCTAACCGGCAACACCGACTCTTCCTGTGGCAAGTGTCTACTTCCGATGTTGATGGCCGGATAGGCGGTCAACTATCAACTATCGGTATTTCCAACGTCGCGTGACACTCACTTGTCAGCAACCGGATTTCTATCAGGAATATCCGCCAGCCGGGACCGTCTCAACTGCGAGAAGCTCTAAGCTCCCAATTAAACTCCCGGCATGTGCGGTAATGTAGAACATGTAGGTGTAAATGCGTGTGGAAGGGAAGAGTGTAGGACAAGGATGGGGAAGGAAACATCGCGCGCGGTCCGTGACCCGTTTGTTATAGTACTTCTCCGGCATTCACCTGTTGCTGATCGGAGAAATCACGAAAAACTACGGATCAGTGCGAAAGAATTCTCCTCCACACAGCGGCTGAATTCGATCTAGCTATGTAGCTAGTATCAAAAATATGCCACAGTTTGGACTCGAACCCTACGACCTCCCGATCAGAGTTGCTGAAGAGCCAGCGGCTTTAAGTATGTGTTCGAACGAGACGCAAGCAAGGAATAGAGATTAGTGTCTAAGAGTTTCAATGTGATACGTTTTCCATCATGCGTTTTGTGAGAGGAAACGGATAATCGAGACAGACTGTCGAACATCAAGTAGCGAGTAGGCGGGGTAACTATTCTGAAGCAAAGGCCGCCACTTGCCCTGTGGCTTTCCCCTTAAGAAGGCCGCCCGCCGTTTGTCCGTGCGAGAGACATTGGTCGGTCCTAACCTCTCCCTGCTCCAGTTGGTCAAGTTCTGGCGCAGACTCTGGGCATAAGCTGCCTAAGCGCGCGTACTCCTTAAAAATTGTTTAAATACTAAAATTATTAATATGATGTACATATAATATTATATATATTAAGTAAAAATATAATTATAAAACTAAATAATAATAATAATTACTATTATTATTGTTATTATTATTATTATTATTATTATTATTATTATTATTATTATTATTATTATTATTATTACAGTACAACTTGCTCAACGCGGAAGTGTATAATGCGGGTACCTGTCCAATGTGAACTCAAATCGCGGTCCTGCTAAACGTAAATTCTACAGTATTACATTGCATCAGGTGGAATCTTATCTAATACGGAAAAAAATACTGGTCCCTTGAGATTCCGCATTGAGTAAGTTTTACTGTTATTATTATTATTATTATTATTATTATTATTATTATTATTATTATTAAAAATAAAGCATTTACAAACACAATTTCATTAAAATATTTATCATCATATTTGCGAATGGTTTCGAACTTCATTAAGCTATTGTTTCAAATTACTCAGTAAACCTTTGATTTTTCAAATATCAAGAAACAATATTTTTTAAAAGCATTTCAAAATCCGTGCTGGTTCTTAAATACTCCCTTTTCTAAACAGAAAAATCTGACCGTGGACTGTTGCTAGAGTCATATTGATAACGTCATGATAACAAAAAATCAATTGACGGCAGCACGTCTGTCTAAACCGTTCAGAAGATTATCTCTAAAATTGATATTGTCCGATCGAACTCAAGGACCTGAAAGTTTGAAACGTTTATTTTTTTGTTTTAAAACAATTAGGGGTACTCTACTCAAAACATCAACATTTTCAAACTTTTCTCAAAAATGACACAAATTTTATTAAACATTATACTAGGTTAGAGTAACAAGGGCTTAAAAATACCACAGGTCTCATTTTCATTGAAATCTATGAATTTTTGAAATCGCAAAACGTTCAACATTTCTCCAGAATCATCCTACAACTACAATATTGAAGACAGCGTTGTTTTGTTTTTTCATAATGAAGTCTGTACTGCAAAGATAAATGTTACAATAATATCACGTACAATATTTCGAAAAAGAATAGTTTCCACGTAATTTTGTCTGCAATATAGGGAATTTTTAAACAATTATTTTCTCAAAAATGGCTCCAAATTTACGTCTTCACCATCTTTTTCTCTTATGTAGGGCTGTAGAAATGTGGCGGTCCCATGTTCGGTGAACTTTCTGTATTTTCCAAAACTCAAATAAAAAATAGCATTGCAAAAGTACGATATTGATACAAAAGACATTTTCTTCAACTAAATATTCTGAAAAAATAGATCTTCAATAATGTAATATACAGTGTTTAGAAAAATTGTGTAGTCTTCGCTTTAACTTTTCGTTTGCACTGATAGAGTAAAAGGACGCAAAAAAGGCGAAAGTATTCTCTTCGTTTAAATTCTGAATTGTTGCAAAAGTTACAACAAAACTGCAAAAGTTGCGAGAAAGTATGTGCTGTTGTAGCAGTGCTATTCATATTAAAAATATACCACATTCTAAACATATCTCTTATCTTCACCGAGGGACTATTCCGGCGACGTGTCTCCTCTCTCGTGCACCGCCTCCGAGGCGGTACCGGGCACCTTCTGTCTGTCTGCTCCAGATTGAGGGAGGTCGGGCGAAGGACGTGGGTGCGCGGGGCGGGGAAAGGCGCGGGGGGCGGGGCGGGGAGAGGGGAGGGTCTGCACGCGCCTGCGAAATGTGGAGCGAGCGAGCGAGCGCGGGGAAGGAGGCCTCGCTGCCTTCCCCCTCCTCCCTCGCCCCTTGCCCGTCTACAACGCCGCCGCGCCGCGCCGCAGCCGCTTTCGGTCCCTACCGCGCCGGTGGCAGCCGGTCGGGTCCCACCGGAATGAGCCGGCTGACGCCCCCCCCCCGCGCCCCGCCCCCCCTTCCATCACGCTGTGACGCTACACGCCGTCTGTCCGTCCTGTCGCCTCGATCCACCCAGCTCAGGTCGCAGCATTGAGGAACAAGGCAACTTCATTTCTCGACGGTCGGCAGTTTCCAAACACCGCGAATGCAACATGGGCGAAACGATAGAGGGAGACGGTGGGAAAGCTGTTAGAAAACGGCATCGAAACAAGCATACCCAACATCCCATACTAGTGAGTCAGAAAGTTGCAACGTGACGCATATATATTTTCGGCGTCAGCCGCAATATATTGGTTATTCATTGCATGTTATTAAATCAGATGTTCCGCGAAATGATAAAACATGGCTTGGGACTGCTTTTAAGTCAATTAAAAATACAAATAATATATTAAACGAAACTACACTCTCTTTGGAGGGCTCAGATACGTAAATAACGTTAAATCAAGAGATCTACATTATCAGGCTAATTTAGATGCTCCACTACAGATCAGATCTATGGATCAAATACATTCCTTGTGACAAAGATATGAGGGAAAAAGCGCCAGATTAAAATATTTATCTAGCAGAACTGACACTCTCATCAATGGTATATGTTTTCTCTCGTCATTCCGTAAGGTACTTTAGTTAATTCCCGAATTTGCCGGTTAAGGTTCATATGAACCAAAATAAATCGATTAGGTGCCAAGCTTCGAAACACTCTTGAGACTTAACTTGGATGAAGACGGCATTAGCCAACAAGAACTGGCTTCTTAAGGAGACGTACGTTGTGGTGACGAGGAATAGCAGATACTACTGTATAATATGTACAAGGATCGTCTGCTGGTGGAAAAAAGATAATCTGTGTAGTTTCGTTTCCATTGGGTCAGCCGAACATTTGTACTGTATTTACACAATAACGTCTAATCTAACCTAACCGTACCTCAATTGATGTTTAGCTTCGCATTTTTGAGTTGGCGATAAGACTCCGACCTTCGTGGTTATCATAAAACCTTGAGCCCATCCTACAATGTATACTTTCAAAAGCATTATGTTGCCAAAATACGTTTCGAGAACACATAAATCACCTTACTTTTGGGCAACTGTCTTACTTTATTCAGCACTCTGTAACAAAATTTCACATTAGCCAGATGAATTTTGAAATGATCCGTTCATCGAAATCCATACAACTTTACACAAATGGCAAATGGCAAATGCGCGAATTCACCGGAAGCTATTCCTAACATTATACATATATCAATCTTTAGCTGTAAAAGTACAACATGCATCTAATAATCGTGGATAGGGGTACTACAAGACTTCAATATAAAGGCGGCTCCACACATTCGGCATTCGCCGAGCAGCGAGCTACCGCTCGCCCAATCCCGAGCAGTCGACGTGTTCGGCGAATGTTCACCCCCTTTGATGTGTCCTAAAGACAGACACGCAGTGGGCAGGGCGAGCACCGAATGTTTTACACTCGGCAAATAGCAAACATGTCATCCACACTTCTCGGGATTCGGCGAGCGGTTCCTCGCTGTTCGCCGAATAACGAATGTGTGGAGCCGCCTTAAAGAAGAGCCTAGCCGCCTGGCAGACCGAGAGAGTCGCAGAGAGAGGGGCGCCGTGGGGCCCCGCTGGGAGAGGGGCGGGCGAGAACTGTTGACGTCGGGGCTACGTCTGCGCCAGCCCTCCCGGCTCCAGTTTGTACGTCATTAGCGTACCCTACTTGTGCTAAAAAAATACAGATAAATGAATATTTCTTTTTCCAGTTTGCATTGCTTTGGCTTTGGCAATAGCACAATGCAGGGTCTGTCGCAGTAAGCGTCACTGCAATCGCCGCGCTCGATTTCTGCCGCTGACGCACCACCACTGGCGGGGCCGGGCGGGGGCGGGTGGGGGCGGACGACCGGGGGCGGGGAGGCGAGAGGGGCAGGCGGACGGGGGGGCGAGGGGGCGGGCGGGGGGCGATGGGCGGGCGGGCTGGCGGGGGCGGGCGGGGCAGGCGGGGGCGGGCTGGGTCTGGCGGGGCCAGTCGTCCAAACAAAGGGGCAACTGCGCGGTGCTTAAACTACTTTCTCTCCACTACTCAAACGTCCAAAATGCACCAAGAGCTTTCTCCCAAATAATCTGCATACACTGATGTTTATAGAAGGTAATACAAGTTTTGAATTGCAAATTAAAAAAAAAAACTTGAGGTGCTAAACCGAACATACTTTCTCGCAATATTATAATTTCATCGTTATGTAATATAATTAGTAGCAATTTCTATAATAGCAATTTCTGCCTTTCTTACGCTTCAAATATCACTTGATCTTATAAATATATATAAATGAATATATAATAAATGAATATTTATGTTTCTCAAAAGTTTACAAAAAATTATATCAAAAAATTAAATGAACTATATTTCTGCCATTGAATTCAAGATATTCAGGAATTCAGTGCATTAACAAGCTTAACCGATGCGCATTTTAGCCCAAAAATATATTGTGCAAGCAGTATACGAGAAAGTAATAAAGTATGTCTTTGGCATTTTTTTGTTTCCCCTCCACAGTAACCCTGAGGAGGCGGGAATTTATTTACAATTGGCATTTTGGATCGATAGTCCGAGTTTGCTGGCTAGCTAGCGGTGTCCTCACGCCCTATCCAAGTTTAATTCTCACGCTTGAAGGGCACGAGAGACATGTGGCGAACATGACGTATTCCCTTCACCGCAACTACCAAACTTCGCCTGCCTGAGCTTTTCTTCGTCGCACAGCTACATAAACTGAGACGAGTAAAGGAAATCTATAACTCCTATTCCTGAATCGAACCCGGAATTGCACAACTGGAAACTAGTACGCTGGCCATAAACCACCTCAGGGTTTACTTTCTTAGATACGTACGTAAATAGAGATTAATATATGCAGTTCAGAGAAAGGTTTGTAATGCTGCGCGGAAAACGGCGATTTTTCGACAGAATAACTCGTATACTGCCCATGAGACATCCCAGGGGCAAGTAAAAATTTAGAACTTAATAATATAATGCAGAATAGCATAATATAATGCATGCACATAATTTCATCAATTCTGAAATTATGGGCAATCATTATAAATGAATAGTTCAAGCTAAATTCCACAAGTATTCATGAATAACATTATATTTGTAACGCGTCAACCCTCACTTGATACAGCTTGTTTTGTATGTATGTTCTATTGACTCAATTATTTTGTATCTTATATTATTGTATTATTTTGTTATTGTGTTACTGTATTATTTGTATTTGTTGTGTTATTTATAGCGTATCTTACGCTATCTGTTCTATCAGAAATCATTTGTAAGCTATTTATAAGAAGTTATTTCCGCCGTGAATATACTCGGCAATTTGTAATAGGTTAATCCTGTAAACAAATTACTGATAAAATTTAATTGAATTAAAATAATATAATGCAGCGGGGGCGCTGGCGGCTGTCGCTACTAGGGACTTGGCCAAGCGCCGTTGTTAAAGCAGCAATGGACGATTCGTTTGGCACAAACATTTCACATCCCAGTAATCCTCTCAGCGCAGGTAGGCAAATGCAAATGATTCGAAAAATATTTAATAGTAATTATTAAAAACTATAATGTAATATTCTCGAAGCTGCTCTTTTTAAAACGAATGACACGTTACTTTCCTTGTGTGAACATGCAATGCTAAATATTTCAGACATAATAACACTTAACACAATTCTCTCGAAAATCACGAGAACTCTTCATCTTTCAATCGGTTACGTAATAATATAAGTCCGCAATTTCTGTCCATATTAACACATCCTAGTAATCACTTGTATAACATTCCAAATCGAAGAACGGACGCTCATTTCCATTTGTATTCAGAATTCAACTTGTATATGGGTTAGGGAAAGTATCTCAGAATTTAAGAAATCGTGCACAGAATACTTACAAATAAATAAATAAAAGAAACCGTCTCGTAATCGTTCCATCCATCTCGACCCACCAACATAAGAATTCTAAGAATTACAAACTGATATCTTCTTCAGCTTAGCGTAACAAAATAGTCGTTATAATTTGAAAAACAACAACATTGAAATCAAGTAAAAAGTAAGAAAGTGGAAGGGGGAAGAATATTTTCTAGGTATATTATCCAAAATGGTAGGACCGTCAAAATTAAAAGAATGAGAAAAATCAAGGCAAAGTCGAGCAATTGAGTTTAATTTTGGGCCAGTCTCCTTAATCTTATTAACAAGAGATTTTATCCTTGACATTCCTAACAAGAATCTGCTTAAGGGACAATTTATTCCTAATATGTCACATTTTAAATTAGAACACTTTTTTCGAAGGAAATTATTTATTCTAGGAATATATGGTAAAGCGATAGTGTGATATTGACTGACAGGAGTTATGCTTGACAAATTCCACGACCAGATTAACAGTTGGTTATTTATTACTTTTTATAATGGCTAAGCCCTGTGTGAGGTAGTACATATGAATAAAATGAGATGCACAATGACGCGTACGACGCAGTGTTCAAATTTGTGGCATGAAATTTGCGAAGGAAAAGATAATTGCTCTATCAACAAAATTATACACCACACAAATTTTCTGATCAAGAGGAGATTTTGCTGCTATAAAATTATTCGATTATAAACTCAGTAAGGTACAATCCCTAATCATAGATATTGACAAATATATCTAGTTGAATCGTAGTATGCTCTCAGAGTTTTAAAACTATTTATAGGACATTATTAAGAGATGGAAAAGTCTGAAACAGTTAAACAATCAAACGTCGGTTCAGGAAATCAATCATTTCGGAGCCTCATTGGCGCTCGGAAGTAGGTAATAACCAGCCTTGCAATTCGCAGGTGAAGCGCCAAGAGATCACAGAGGTTTAAACATTGAAGAAAAGAAGACACGTCATTAACTCACCTCTGTTACTGGATTGTTTGACACTCGTAGGCTAAAGGCGACCCACCGGCAACATACCTGTAAGACAGAAATATAAATACGAAAATTAAAGAGCAACAAAAAATAATCTTTAAATATTACAATTTAAATTATACTAACGACTCGCAAAAAGGACACGATTTTGCTTCATTATCTGCTTTGAACAATTCTGTTCTTCACCTGGAGGTGATGATGGAGCCATCAAGATGAGCGGAGGGAACCGCAAGAGGCCCCGCTTGACTCTTAGATGCCGAAGAGAATAGGGAACTTAAATAGTACGAGAAAGTCTGTGCTATTCTATAAAACCATGAGTTCTTATTGATTTCGACGATTCATTTTCCTCAGAAAACTTTAGATATATTTATATTTATGTAAACCTATCTACAAATATTTTCATGAGTTGTCATTACGTTAGTTAAATTGGCTAATGTTGCGAATGTTGATTTCTGCAACTTAGCTTCCTCAGGTTCAATACCACAGGAATGATGACTGTTGATCAATAAAACTCACAGAGAAGTATAACGTCTTTAATTTAGACCTAAACTCTGTACAGGCCAGGTATGGCCGAAAGATGTTAACAGAATGAACTTTAGTGAGCTTATGCGCTGCCCTCTCCTCTGAGGCTTGCGTTTATATAGGACAATTTGGAGATAGTGGTTTACATTTCAAAATATGTTTTCATCATACATCTGGAAGGTTCCTTCGGTATGTGATTACACTTGACGTGTTTACATTGTACATCCGGAAGGTTCCTTCGATGGAAAGAAATGGGAGATCACAACAACACATTAGTAATTTTATGGAAGGTTTCTACATATGCGATTATTTTGTAAACAGATAACAGCGGCTGGTTGTAGGAGCGGCGGTGTCTGATGGAAGGTTTCCCTTGGATTCTTCCGTGGTGCTTTCCGTAGTTGACGTCAGAGTAGGTGCATGACATAATTCCTCCACCCCTGGATGATGGTTATTATCCTTAATAACCGATCTTCTTTTGTTACAGAACAAGAGGTTTTGTACAATTTTACATATGTTTTTTCTAAATATGTAACACAAAAGGCATAAAATAATTATAAATGGTAGAATATTAAATACATTATTTTGTTTCCATATATTCTGAGTAGGTATAATAGGTATTAGGTCCAATTTTAATTTATTTACATCAAGATGGGAATATTGGAATTGTATCTGTTTCTTTATAACTGGTGCATTGTAGATATACGGAAGGGAAAAGTTTTTAATATATTTTGTTGGTTTTGGTTCTAGTGTGATTTCCATTGAAGATATTGGACAGTTAAGTTTACTATACAATAAATGTGGACCTTTGATTTGTATAGAGTTTTGACTGTTTGTACATGTTTGTAATACAATCTCTTTGTCCTGAGAAAAGAATAGAATATTGTTATTATTAACCAGTTGAAATAATTTAACATTATTTGTTAATTTGGCATAATCACAATACACGGTTTTTGTGAGATTACAAGAGGTAATTCTTATGTTGTAATAAAGGCATACATAGGTTACTGTTCCTTTTATACAAGTTTTGGTTGACCATTTCGGATTCGGGCCTTGTAAATAGTAATTTTCTGATGGTATTAATATAGTATTATTAATAGTAGGTACTGGAGTTATTGAATATAGTTGATAATTACTTCCATCAGTAGTTGGCACAGATAAAATGATTACTAAGCCTTTATTTAACATAATAACTTGTGTTTTGGTAAATTTTAAGTTTTCGTACATATAATAAGGATCGGTGTGAATGATACTTTTTGTTGGATATACAATACGAAGGTGGTTTATAATATTCGAGATGTCTCTCTGTGAGAACATTTGTACATTAGTTATATCATTAAAGGATAAACTTATAGTATTTTCTAGGGTTTGTACAATTTTTGATAGTCTTTTCAAACACATTACAATATATTGGTGTTGTTCTAAGATGCTTAATTGAAATTCTTGTTTTTGTAACAATTTTTGAATTATTTCCAAATTTGTATTTACATGATTCATTTCGTTGTAAAATTTTTGGGCAATAGAATTACTGAAGGAAACTAATTTGTTTATGTGTTGTATTTCAGTACTATGATCTGTTTGTAATGATTTTATTTGTTCTTCTAATTTATCATAGTCACTCTGATCTAAATTACCAGTAATGAATTTGATTATACTTCCGAGTCCGTTAATGAGACCTCTTTTGTTTCTTTGTTTTGAAGGTAACAACTTTGAAAGGTCTTCTTTAGTATTTTCTAATAATTTTGATAGTTCATAAAATAAAAAGGGGAAGGAGTTATTACTATGGCGTATTAAAGTATTAGTAGTATTTTCAATTAAATTATAAGAGTTTTCTAGATTAGTAATGTCGAAATGAAACATGAACTTATGGTAACTATTCACAATGACTGCCGGGCCAAGAGGATCTGCGTAGAAGCCTCGAGTTTCAATGGGTTTGAATCCTAATCCTTCACTTCCGTTGGTGGGTCTGAAACAAAAGATCGTTTAGGTTTGACGTGGCGAAAATTCCTGACATGAATTTTTCCATTTTTCATTTTACAATGTATTCTGTTTTCTTCGATTTTGACAATTTTACCTTCGCGGTATAAGTTTTTTGACTTCTTATTTCGCGTTAAGGGGTCTACAATGTAGACTATGTCATTCAGTTGATATTTATGAGAAAAAGAGGTATCTCTTTTCGGTGGATTTTGAGAAGCTAAATTTTGAATTTCAGTTTCTTTGTTGAAAAGGTATTCCTCTATATTGGAGGTTGGTTTGAATAGGTGCTCTAGACTATTGTAATGATTTCCTATGGTAATCGAAAAAGGTGTTCTCTTTGTAGTGGAATGGATTGAGGAATTATAGAAGGTGATTGCATCAATTATAAGGTGTTGTAATGGACTGCTTTTATCCTTGTTTCTGAGGATACGTAATTTTTCTAATAAAGTAGAATTAAATCGCTCTACCGGAGAATTAGAGGAAGAATTTAGGGGTGTTGTAGCGTGGTATATGATGTTATAAGATTTGCAAAAATCTTCAATTAGCTTGTTTTGAAATTCAGTTCCTTGATCGTGGGTTATTTGAGATGGGTATCCATGATGAGAGAAATATTGTTTTAATTTCCATAATGCCGAATATCCTGTGCCATCTTTTAGAATGTATGCTTGGCCATATTTTGAGAAGACATCTAAAATTGTTAGGATCCGTGCTCCCTCAAAATGAAATGTGTCAATGTGGATTACTGAAAAAGGTGTTTGGGATGTGATTGGTCCTTCGTTAGGTACTTTGTTAGGGTGGCGTTCATATTTATTTCTCTGGCATAATTCACAGTTGTTTATGTATTCACTGACTTGTGTTTGGAGATTTGGCCAGTAGTATTTCTTTTTGAGATGTTCAGTGGTTTCTATAATGCCGTTATGGTTGGTACTATGATATTGTGCTATCAGTTGTCGTTGTGTATCTTTGTCTTCTATATTTTCGAGAATTTTGGTGGTTCGTAACATGACTAATTCTGACGTGAAAAGTTTCTGACATGTTTTTATGAATGGAATTTCAATAGTCAGATCGTTAAAGTACACGGCATACTTTTCAGAGGGATTTATAATTTGCGGAAGAAGTAACTGTAAGTCTTGTAAAAGGTTGTTTTTCGTGACTCTAAGTTTTATGATTTTTTGCTTTTTGAATATATTATGGACCGAATGTCCTGGAGTTTTTCCAAAAGTGACAAATATTTGATTTTTGTTCTGGTTTAAAGCTCTTTCTGACATTCTAAGGACAAATATGGGGTCTTCTTTGTTAGAATGAATGGTTTCATTGTCAACGTCCTTTTGGTAATTTTCATCGGGACTATTAACAATAATAGATTCTTTATCCTCTGTATGTTCGTTTATTTCAATACGAGATAGCGCGTCAGCTACGTGATTGGTTTTGCCAGCTACATATTTTATTTCAAAATTAAATTCTTCTAGCTTTACTTTCCATCTATATAATCGCGATGAGGGATCTTTTAGTCCAAAGAGCCATTGTAGTGGTCTGTGATCACTTTCGATAATGAAGCGTCGTCCCCAAAGGTATGGTCTGAATTTTTTGCAACTATCAACAATTGATAATAATTCCTTTTCAATTGTTGAATAATTACGTTCTGCTGGATTTAGGGTTCTCGAATGGTAGGCAATGGGGTGTCCTTTTTGTGATAACACGGACCCTAACGCTACGTTTGAGCAATCAGTGGTTAAAACAAATGTTTGGTTGAAATCAGGGTACGCAAGTACTGGCGCATTAGCAAGTAATACTTTTAATTGTTCAAAAGCGTCTCTGTACGCACTATTGCTGGTGTCAATTTTAGCATTTTTCTTTAAACATCTAGAAAGGGGAAAACTAATTTTGGAGAAATCTTTTATGAATTTACGATAAAATCCTGCCAATCCTAGGAATTGTTTAATTTCTTTTTGATTTTTAGGAATTGGATACTCTTTAAGTGTTTGTACTTTGTCTGGATTTGGTTTTATTCCTTCTTGAGTAATTACGTGACCAAGAAAAGCTACTTCTTTATGAAGAAATTCAGTTTTATCTAATTGAACTTTCAAATTTACTTCTCTTAATTTTTTCAATATTAATGTCAAATGATGTATATGTTCTTCTAATGATTTGGAAAATATAATTATGTCATCCATATATACGAAACAGAATTTGTATAGGAACGGTCTTAAAACGTTATCCATTACTCGTTGAAAAGTTGCTGGAGCATTAATGAGACCGAATGGCATTCTTTTGAACATCATGTGGCGGTTATCTACCGTAAATGCTGTTTTTTCAATTGATCGTGGGTCCATCTCAATTTGATGAAACCCTTGAGCCAAATCTAGTGTGCTAAAATACTGACTTTTCCCTAGGTTATCTAATATTTCTTCAATTCGGGGTAGCGGATATTTATCTTCAATAGTTTTCTTATTAAGATCTCTAAAGTCTATTACTAACCTCCATTTTTTTGTGCCAGAGGCGTCCATCTTTTTTGGGACTACCCATGCCGGGCTGCAATAGGGTGATTGACTGGGCATAATAATATCTTGGTCTAATAATTTTTGAATTTCTTTGTCTATAATTTCTTTGAGATGCGGAGGATATCGAAAATTCTTTTTATATACCGGATTTTCATCAGTGGTTCTTATGTAATGTTTAACTGTGTTTGTGAAGGACAAATCGCACCCTGGATAGTAGAAAACGTCTGAAAATTCTGAACATAATTTGTAAATTGCTTTTTCTTCTAGTTCGTTCATGTGCTGCGTTCGGAGAAATTCTCGGATGTCGTGGTCTGAGATGGAATTGATTTCTATGGTTTCTACTTGAACGTTTTCAATTGGTTCTACATAAATTGGTTGTTCAAAATTCAATGATATTTGTGAATTTATTGGATAATTAATATTGTAATTTTCGGCAGTTATTATTGTATCAGGAAAGAGATGATTGTCATGACAGAATGAAGGAACATAAATATCTCCTTCTTTTACATTAACCGGAATTTGGATAAAGTTTGGAATTTCCTCTTTTCTGTGATTAATTTGTCTGTTTCCTGAATAGAAGTGAAAGGGGATTTCTTTATTTCCTAAAGTGACAGTGTTTTTATCATAGTCAATTTTTGCTCTTAGTTTTGCAAAATCTGCTGAACCTATAAGCGCGTCAAAATATTTATGCCATTGCATGACCCTGAAGTTTATGGGCATGTCGAGACCGTGTTCTTCAAATATGGGATATCTTATGTTGTCACATCCTATTGTTTCGGCATGTACAGATTGAATGCAGAATGTTTCTTTATATATAAAATCAGCAAACATAGTGTAGGCGGGGTCTGGGTTAATTATTGAGTTGCAAGATCCGGAGTCTATTAGAATTTTGAGGCCGTAAAGTGTTATGAATGGTAATTGAGGAGCATTATAAATATTGTTTAAGTCTTCGACGTTGATGATGTGTCCTCGCGAAAATCCTGATTGTTTTGAGTACTTTCAAAATATTCTTTTTCTGGAATGTCATTAATTTCGTCTGAGTACATATAGTAATCATTTTCTTGCGGGGTTTCGTAATAGAAATGATCATCATAATATGCATAGGGAAATTGGTTATCATCTTCATTATGCATGTTTACACCATGTCGGATGGTTGATACACCTGACATTGGAGTGGGGTTGTTTCTTAAGTTTCCGTTTGGCGGAGTATGCAATCTTTGAAGTTGGAAGGGATGCGGATATGGTCTTATTGTACCTGCTGGTCTGAATTGAGGTCTAGAAAGAGGTGACCGGTGTGAGTTTGGAGGAGTATAATTTTGTAATTGTGGCTGTTGTGAGCGTGGAACTCTGTTTTGTTCCGGTTGATGTTGGGTTGGTTGGAAACGATTTATGTTTGGAGGTGAATTTATAAAAGGTGTAGGAAAACTGTTTCTAAAATTGAATGTAGGTGGTTGATTAGTTCTGATTGATTGATGAGGAATTGAACTATTTGACTTCTGAGTATTACGCAGGCCGTCCATATAACTTTCATATGCACGCTCGTTGTCGTAATTACGACAGGCGCGAAGTGCCTGTGACAAATCACTGAGTTGGGCATACCGCAAATATTCGCGATAAGGATTTAAGATTCCAGCGCGGAAAGTACTTAAGGCTTTAGAATCAGCTTCTTGTAGTTTCATTTCTAAGATTGGGGAAGCATGATTTAATTTTAAAGTACATTTGTATTTTATTAGTAATTGATTTAGTCTATCATGGTATTCGGAATAATTTTCTTTATGATTCTGGCAGCAGTTTGAAATTTCTCTGAAGAGAATATGTTCATCACGAGCATCACCAAATTTCCTGATTAATTTTTCTTTTAATATTTCAAAACTAGAGTTTGTTTCAATATCTAAAATTGACTGTGCTTCGCCTTTAAGTTTAGATTTTACAACATTGAATAAGAAAGTGTTTGTTAATTCCGCGTGAGGGGTTTCCGGAGCCCTTTGAAAATTGCGTAAAAAGGTTTCACATTGAACCAGGAAGTAATCTAAATTACTATTTGATTTTCCATCAAAAACTGGTAATAAATCAATGTGAGCCATTTCCCATTTTGATAGAGGTTCAAAACCTTGTGCCATTATGATAAGTTAGATATAGTTTTTCTTAAAATTAGTCTAAAGAATTTTGAAAGAAATTAATTTTCGAAATGAATCAGTATATCTAAATTTGGTTAACAACTTTTGAAGTTACAGATTATGAAAGTAGTTTAGTTTAACTATTGCATTTAGTTTCTGTACTTCACAGAGCCTAGTTCCTTAGTAAAACACAAAGTAGCCAAAAATAGTTGTTTCACTACTATAGCTGAATGATGATTTACTTTGGCGTTATAATAAAGTTCACTCACAGTTCCGAAAGGATGCAGATCAGTATGATGAAAAACAGCATCTTGCAGCAGCGGTGACTTGTCTCCTCGATGTTTTCTTGATCAATCAGTTCTTCTAAAGTGGATAGGCAGCGAGGTGCAACCAACAGCAGTCTTGAAGACCTCTTAATGTTGAAGAAGCTCTTACTTGCAGTTGATTGGCTGGTGAAGTCCTCTGCAGCAATGAAGAAGGACGCAATGCCTATGCCGGACGAGCCCCCAGTTAAATTGGCTAATGTTGCGAATGTTGATTTCTGCAACTTAGCTTCCTCAGGTTCAATACCACAGGAATGATGACTGATGATCAATAAAACTCACAGAGAAGTATAACGTCTTTAATTTAGACCTAAACTCTGTACAGGCCAGGTATGGCCGAAAGATGTTAACAGAATGAACTTTAGTGAGCTTATGCGCTCGCTTCTCCTCTGAGGCTTGCGTTTATATAGGACAATTTGGAGATAGTGGTTTACATTTCAAAATATGTTTTCATCATACATCTGGAAGGTTCCTTCGGTATATGATTACACTTGACGTGTTTACATTGTACATCCGGAAGGTTCCTTCGATGGAAAGAAATGGGAGATCACAACAACACATTAGTAATTTTATGGAAGGTTTCTACATATGCGATTATTTTGTAAACAGATAACAGCGGCTGGTTGTAGGAGCGGCGGTGTCTGATGGAAGGTTTCCCTTGGATTCTTCCGTGGTGCTTTCCGCAGTTGACGTCAGAGTGGGTGCATGACATAATTCATGTGTACGAGTAGGACTTTAGGAAAATGGCTCAAGCGTCATTGGAAAGCAAGAAAAAATGTTTTATTTGTATTATTAAATGTGATAATCCAACTGAAGATCAGCTATTACCCTTTCAAGCCAATAGTTGATTAAATTTTCAATTTACTCATTAATTTTTTATTTCATTAAATCTCACTCGGATACAGTCACGTACATCGCAGATTTAATCCAGGTACGTGAGGAAAGGCGTTATAACAATGAACATATGCCACACGTAAATGTTCCAGGTAAACGAATTAAAGAGTAAAAAATTTAAGTGAACGAACACGCGAAATGAGGATATCCCCGAAACACAACCAGAGGGAGCCAAAGTTCAACACAAAGGTAACGCACGAAACACGACTAGTGTGTCTGCATTCTCTATAATCTGGCGACGTATGCGACAATCTCGCTCATGTGACGAATATTCGCCGCACAGGTGCAACAGCACATTTGTGCGCCATGTCACAATGAAGCGCGCACAAGAGCAGATCCCAAGCGGATAACAAAAAAATAGAGCGGAACATTCCGACCAAGAATTGACAAGAGAAGCGTGCAAGGGTTACGCCCGCGCCCGCTCGGTGCTCTGGGCCGCTGGGATGACGGACACGTGGCAGCGACGCAGAGCTGCATAGCGCTGGGCGGGGGGGGGGGGGCGTCCCGAGAGAGAAAGAGCGCGCGGCTGGCGCGCGGGCGGCGCGGCGCTCTGCGGGCACGCGGCTTCCCAGCCCGCGGGCCTTAATCCGGCGAGATGTCGAGGGAATGACCGGCTCAGCGGCCGCCGCGTCCCCAAATAGCACGCGGATCAGATAGCGGCACGGAGGCCACGGCGTCACGCGGTCGCGGGAGGGGGCGGGGCCGGGGCCGGCGCGCGGTGAGCTGCGAGCGGGTGGAGGGGCGCGGCGCGACGCGCAGATGTTTACGGCCGCCGTAAAACTTTAAACTCCGCCGGCCTCCGCGCCCGCGCTGTTAGCAGGCATCCATCTCCGGCGCAGCGGCGGGGGTGGATGCTGGCGGGCGGGCGAGGCCCCCTGTACCTGTTGCCCGCGCTCCGAGCGGCCGCTCCCGGCCCCGCCCCCCTCCGCCCTGATAAATGACGGCGCCGAGGCGAGCTTTATGGCCATCTTTAAACGTATAGGTGTTAACTACCGCGCCTGGAGGGCCTCCCGAGGCCCGCGCGCGGGCGTAAATACCCGGCGCGCCGCACGGCCACTCTTCTAAAAGGAATCGTTCCGCGCCGCTTCACGGGGTGCTAACAAGGCTTTGACGAGGACTGGGCGGGCGAACGATACGAGGCGGAGTAAAATAGACGGGGACGAAATGGGTCGGGGTGTAGCGATGCTGGGCTGGACGGAGCCGGATGGGACAGGACAACTCGGGCAGAGCGGGGTGGGAAGGCACGAGACGAAACAGGGGTGAGTTGGGTTGGGGGCGGAACCCGGAGCGGGGGTGCACGGTGGGGCGGGGCGGAGTGGAACGGGGTAACTCGGCGTCGGTGCTTCTGGCCGAGGGCGAGGCCATGCGATGGAGGCGAATCGCCGCCAACGGCCGGGAAATGAACCGCTCTCCCCGAGAGGCGATCGCGGGGGGGGGACGAGGCAAGCCAGCGAGCGCCGCGATAGCCCCAACCGCCTCCGCCCGTTCGTTCGAGAGGGGTCGATCAGTGCGAGACGCGGACGCGAAATGACGTATTTTTGGGCTGGGCGCCGCGCAGTCCTTCCACGGGTGAATGCTAGCAACAGATGTTATCTAGGGAGAGGGTTGATCTAGATATCCTTCTGAGGACGATGTAGAATATCAGGATTATCACAATTTAAGCCGTCAATGTTATCTTTGAAACTTTCACGCAAACTTGAATTGTCAATTGTTACACACGTATGTAAAAAAATACATTTTCAAACGTTTTAGGTTTTGAATGAGAGAACGCCGAGTCCAAAAACTTACCGGATACAAACTTCTTGTATCCACAGGAGTTTTATTAGTTGTTGATTCGAAGATATAACATTTTTTTATGTTAAAAAGTGTTTATTTTCATATTTGACGTGCATATGAATCATTAAAAGCATTCAATGAAAAAGACAACCCAGATATTTCTGTGTGAATTCAACTTGCCTTTGCTTTGCCCTAACTTCGTATGACATTTTGTTTTATACAAAAAATTCTTTTTAATGTATGATTCCCATCAGGAGCACCCATTATTTTGCAACTAACGAGAAAATAAAGGGCCGTTCATTAGAAGCGTTTGAAGAATTTACGGTACACTTTACATCAAACACAAATGACTAATTAACGAAGACGTTAACAAGTTTGCTTGAAATAAACACACTAGGCACAATAACGGCCGTGCAAACTTTATTTTCTGAGTAAATGCGTGTATTAAAACAGAATGCCTTTACAACAGCAAATAAAAGATTCATTTCTGTTATGTACGACGTAAATAATGAAAAACTCGTAACATTCCTGATGAAAACGTGCTCTTGTTAGTCCTCGAGAGCAATCGATACTAGCAAGGAGGTCAATGTCAATAGTCCCACCAACTATGATAAAAAGTCAGGAGGATATTCTTATCCAGGCAGAATACTCGCTCTATCAGCGCAAACACGAGTTGCATCGGATGACTACAGCGGCATCTTGCAGCCAACGTAACAGTCACGTTTGAAATTTCGATGAGACTAATAATAATGGAATATTATGATCTATATAAGAACCATGAAATCCCAGAGAACCTCACATTTAAACGAAAGCTTTTTAATTTGTCTTTGTATCCTGTAACGTTGAAAAGATGTAGAAAACCCGTTTTACGCTCCTGCTTTAGAGCCTAAGCACGTCTTGTAATCCGTAAATTCTAAACTGCGGCTGTTGAGAAATACGCAATAAACCATTCTTCTTCCCGCATTAGCACCGGCACACTGCGAGAGGTCGTCTCTCACCGGAAGCATGGCGGACTTCCGGAGAGGCCTCACCCGGAGGCCGGCGGCTTTCCCCAGCACTGGCCCGGAGCACCACGAATTATTAACCGGCTTACGGGGCCATCGACTGCTTGGAAGGCGCCCGCGCTGTGCGGGGTGGGCCAGACCGGGCCGCTGTCCAGAGCAGTCCAAACGTTTGCACGGGGCATTAGGCGGCGGTGCGTGCGCCGACGCGCACAATCCCACGCATCGGATGTGACCTTCTCTAATTCCCTCGCTCCCCTGTCTCTTGCTTCGTAGCAGCAGCCGCCGCCCAGCCCCGTCTCCGTCTTCGGGTGTCCTACACCGCGAACAGCAACCACCCGTATCCACTCTGACCCGAAGACTACTCGCCGATCCCGTGCTCATCCACTCTGACCC